>OZ018324.1:67361399-67641399 GCA_963969495.1 Ceratothoa steindachneri | reverse complement strand
TAACACTAGTTGATACAATTATTGGTTGACACAGATATTAGTCACTAAATGAAGCAGAAATAGTAATAAATTATTTAAATATCTAGTACCTCTACTTAACCCTTTTACCACTAATCAATACAAAGTTAACAATAGTTATTCTCTGGCTGAAGAATTCAGGAACTTGAAACTTCCTGGTCCTGACTTTTTGTGTAGCTTTGATATCGTCTCCCTTTTTACAAATATCCCCGTAAATGAAACTATAGACCTAATCATCCAAAAGGCCTTTCCAGAACCGGATTCGACCTTTCATAAATTCACACCGTCGCTTTTACGGACTCTTCTTGAACTAACCATTAGAGACAACTGTTTTCTGTTTAACAACTCCATCTATCAACAAGTTGATGGTGTTGGAATGGGTACCCCCATGGGTCCTCTTCTTGCTGACATTTTTATGTCCAACTTTGAAGAAGTTGCTTTGCGAGAATGCCCTCCTGATTTGAAACCGATATTTTACCGTCGTTTTGTTGACGATACGGTTCTAATATTTAAAACAGAACAACAGTCTCTTTCATTCTTTGAATATTTGAATCATCGCCATTCAAATATAAAATTCACAATTGATAAAGAAAAAGATGGAAAATTACCATTTCTGGATTTTCTCATATCACGCTCCTCGCCCAACTTCACCACTTCCGTCTATCGTAAATCCTCCTTTTCTGGTCTCGGCATGAACTTTTACAGTTTTTGTGATATTTCTTATAAGATCAACAACATCAAAACCCTCCTTCACCGTGGCTTTCAGCTTTCATCTGATTATTTTCTTGTTCATTCTGAATTCAGTTTTCTCATGGGTTATTTTCAAAGGAATTGTTTCCAGCCCTCACTTGTACAAAAATGTATCCGTCAATTCTTTGATAAAATATACCATCCTCCACAAGAAATTTCCTCTGTCCCCAAGGATGTCCGCTATTGTCTACTTCCTGATATTGGCCCACTCAACCTACCCTTACGCCGAAAACTTAATAAGCTTTTGAAAAGTTTTTACACGCATACCAACTTCAAAATAGTTTTTCTTAACAACTTTCACATTGGAAAATTTTTCAGAACTAAAGACAGAATCCCACCTGAAATGAGCTGTTCAGTTGTCTATAAATTCATTTGCCCCAGGTGCCACCAGGGGATCTACATTGGCAGCACTGTTCGCTCACTTAGGGCTAGGGTCTGTTCTCATCTTGGTATTAGCTCTCGCACTGGCTCCACCTTAACCAATAAAGAAACTTCTCCCATTCGAGATCATTCAATTAAATGTAAGACCGAAATTTCCCACAAAAACTTTCAAATTATAGGACATGCAAAGGACTCCACTTCCCTGCGCATTCTCGAATCATTATTTATAAAACAACTAAATCCCAGTTTAAATTCTGATTCAACTGCTTTTCCCCTTCTCATTTCATAAACCACTCAAAATATTTTCACAACCTACCAATCTCTAATCGGTTTCCTCTATAATCTTTCCTCAGTCTCTCCGCTTTTACCGTCCACTAAAGGTGACTAATATTTTTGTGTATATATATATATATATATAAGACGTAGCATCGATAAATAAATTTCAGCAAATCAACATGCACATTTCAGGTTTTGTACACTTGAGTACACATATTTCAAAAGAAATATTTGGACCTCTCCCCGTTTTTAGCTCAAAATTTCCTTTTTTTTAATTTTCGAGCCAAAAAGAGTTTGTTTATTGTTTAAAATGATTATAAATACAGTTTAAGCTGTAAGATAATGGCAAACAAGTGATGAGTTCAACTTTTCTTATCTAACTGATACATACTATTTGTCTACTGATACATTAAAATATGCTTTGTCACAAACGATGGCATGAAGTCACGGGATTTTAGTACCGCCTGTATGTAGCTATCTCTTGCTTCTTTTCCATAAACTTCGCCAGAAGCTTCCGTCACCATTCGCACACACCGCTCCACACCTTCAGAACGGCATGGAAAATCAATAGACTTGCTCGCCGACAATACTTTGCAGGTCGCATTAGATAGGTGCATTGTAAGTGGTGACTCAAACCTACACTCCTTTTCAGTCATATATATCTTTAGTGGCCTAAAATCACGTATCTCTTCCTCATACACAGTAACTTCTCGGATCATCTTGATTCTGTCAATAGCTAATTTCCTGTTCTTCTGATCAACGTCTGCCAGCATTGCCAAAAAGACGTTCTCAGGATAGGACCGGTAGGAATTTCTTTGGATTGTTTGCCATGTTATGGCTTCACTGTCAGGTTAGAGTATTTGCAGAAGATTGATCTGTTCCAAAAGATGTTTAGATTCCTCTGTGTATTTCGGAGAGAATTTTATGTGAAACCAGATAGGCCCATAATGACACACGGTAAATTCTGTGAGTAAATACAAGTCTTTATTAGGTTTTTCTGCTGCCACATAAAGTCGACATATTCTGCTGGCAGTGGTGATCCATCTTGCATGAAATATTGGTCATAGTTTCATATGTAGGAGATCATCGTCAATTACACCACTTCTAATGGCACTGATAATTCGGTAAGGGTAAGCTTGGTCCGGACTAAGCTCATTCACATCTACATCTGGAAGAAGAGCTCCTTTAGCAATACATTGAAAGCTATATGGTGATACTGGTAGAGTTCCACAGATGGCTAAGGCTTTACCAAGTGGTCCTTTCCATTGAGTTCCACTTTCTGTTGAACCAATATATTTCCTGCACAGGTGCCTCAAAGGAAGCTCATTTAGATGCAAGCTGCTGATGATCCACTGTAAAGGACGATGTAATTGACATTCCAGCCCCCTTATGGCTCCATTCCTGTAGCCAGTATTAGTTGCCGTACTGTCACCTCCCACTGCCTTTATCTCGTCTTTAATATCATTTCAACAAGCCATTTCATCAGTCCATCTGCAATACCTGCACGGCTGCACCTGTTCCTCGTTCAATAGTTAGATGATCTAAATAGAAAGTACTAGGCTCTCCTACAAGCACATATGGATCTTGAATTTCTTTTGCCCTATACCATTCGTTCCCTCTCTTCTTTTAGGTTAATGTTGTGTCTCTCCTCCCATCAAAAAACAAAGCAGTAATTTTCTTATCTCCCAAACATTCAGCTTCTGTGAAATTCCTCCTTAACTTCTGTCGTTCCCTCCAAACTTTGTGAGCGGTTTTCTGAATTTATAATAACATAGTCGAATAGCGCTGCACTACTAATAACAGCAGCAGCAGAAGCAGCTCTATTTGACCCCTAATACTGATCTGCTTCCATGGCAATTGATGCTATTGGTATGATGTTGTTTTCTGTTCTCGGAAATGATTTTCTTCCATTGATCAGAAATGTCAGAAGATGAGGTTTCTTGAACCAAAGTTTCATCTGAAATTGTAGTTTTCTCTTCCCTCTTCTCTTTTTGTGACTCGTCCTCTTCTCCTATGATGAGATCAACTTTTTACTCTTAGTAGCATTCATTCCTTGTTTTGATACCAAGGACGATTCTTCCACCAATCGGAGTAATTTGGTTTAAGCATTCTTGATCGGCTGAACTGGATGGAATACTGTTTTTTTTTTTTCAAATCTCAGTAAGGGCCCCGGATACTTCAAGAATGATATCCCTGTTCCTCTTGTATTTATTGTCTTTTACAAACTGTTGTTTTGTTGCCAGCTCATAATGAGAAAGTTTTGGAAGTGGCGAGCCAAAGACATAACATTGATGTTCTAGTTCTTTTCCTCATCTTAGCCCTGGAAATGAATAATAGAAAGATCCGTTAGTATAAAACGGAAGGAATACATGTGATGAGTGAATCTATGACATACATTCAAAAAGGTGAAGCCATTATGGGGGCGGGGGGGGGGGGCATTCCTTATTTTCTGTTTATTTATCTAACTTATTCTTGCTTCTCTTTATCGAATCTATTTACTTTCTGAATTTCCTTTATCTTTAAGTTGGCCCTTCAAACATTGTCTTCCATTTATATTGCCTTGTTGGCTGGGTTAGTTCTTGATCTTCGATTTCTTCCTTTCTTGATGCATCTTCATTTTTATAGCATTTATCTTGAGTTGATGAATCCTTCTTGATTCTTGATGATTTGGCCCTCGAAGTCGTTTTCTTCCGTTTTCTTTCTTCAGGCGATCCATTCTATCTTGAGTCTTCTTGAGTTGGTCCTTCAGCGTTTTCCTTGACCTCCGTTTTCTTCTGGAGATTTCTTCGTAAAAGTTGTGGTCTATTGAATTTCGAACGCGGTACCTCTTGATTTAAACGCCATTCACTCTAGCCATTACGCCACAGCTTAGTCCGTTCTGAGTTGGTAATTTAATGGGCTATTTGTATTATCGATTTGGAAGGAATTTTTCTCTGATACATCTTCGCACCCCTACACCATATCCTTTCATAGGAAATACTCTGTAAATATCTCGAAAATTAACCTTAGATACCTTAGAAATGGCAAACTGATATTTGATCTTCCCTGGTGGTAACTAGGACGTTCCCCAGGGGGCTATAGGAAACGATTGGTATCATTTTGTGCTATCTACTAACCGCACCAACTGTTATTATTTTCCATATTTATCAAAAAGTGTTTAGCATAGATACCCAAGAAATTATGTTTAATTCTCCGTTTTCTCCTCTAAAAAGCAAGAGATCTTAAAGTATAAGGTTGCTATTTCGAATGAGTTTTGTAGGGCTCGCTAGAAATGGCAAACTGATACTTGATCTTCCCTCTTCCCTGGTGGTAACTAGGGCATTCACCATGGGGCTATAGGAAGCGGGTATCATTTTGTGCTATCTACTAACCGTATATATATATATATATATATATATATATATATATATATATATATATATATATATATATATATATATATATATATAAGGATATACAATATATTTGTTATCAATAAGATCTTGGACCATTATTTTTCTAGAGTGCAGCTAGAATCCTTCGTGGTATAGAATCATCTGTTAACTTCTGTTTTCGCCCACTGTTATTCTTCGCAGATTACGTCTTACCATGTTTTGTGTATTCTGTTCTAACTGTGGACACTGTTGTTCGTGATACATCAAACAGTTCAACTGTTTTAGTTACAGAAGCTCCTGCTAATCGAGCTCCAAGGATTTGAAACTGTTGGAAGTCTAATATAGGCCACGGATTATTCCATTCGCCAGGCTCGACCATACTGATAACGACGTGATGTACATACAATTATATACGAAACACAAGAATTAAAAAATCCCCTTCGAAACAAATGAACATCACAGCATTCATATGTAGGCATTATTGCCAACATGCAATAAATGTATGCAATATAACTTGGTGTTAACATTAATGACATTATCTAAATATGTACTGCCATGATATTAGGTAAGTTGATCTCGACTTGAACATCTCCTGTAATGTCTATGAATGATTGATTTAAATACATGTTTTTTACAGTTTAGTTTGTAGTAATTTTATAACTGTCACATTACAGCCACTCCAAGTTCTGTGAAGAATAAAAAAAATATATTCTAAAGAAATTTAAAGTAAATTCTATAAGTTACCATTTTGTTCTGCAACCCTTTGCCATCTCATTTGTTTTAAAACAAGGTCTGCTGACCAAAAAGTCGCGTGCCCTCACTTATTCTGATTTATGTCCTTACGACTTTGAAAACTTTGAATAATTCCCGGAGCAACCTTGGGAGGACCTTGTCAATTCTATCATTCGAAAGAGAATGTAAACACCTTATGGGTTTCAAATTTCGTTAGAATCAGCCAAATAGTTATGATGTTATTGCCCTAAAAATCTAATTCCTTGGCTAACCTTGGATGACTTTGGCAATTATATTATTTGAAAGGAAATGTAAAACAACATCAGGGTTTCAGATTTCGATAGAATGGTCGGAATAGTTATGATGTTATTGCCAAAAGAAAATAATTCCTTGGCTAACCTTGAGAGGACTTTGACAATTATATCATTCGAAAGAGAATGCAAAACAACATAAGGGTTTCAAATTCCTTTAGAATTGGCTGAATTGTTACAATGCTATTAAAAAAAAGGCAAAACGTGGACAGACCGACCGACCGACATAGTGAGATGTAGAGTCGCCTGCGACTAAAAAGTCACAGCTTTCGAAAATCTTATTAAAAAGCAGAACTAAATTACATTAAAACATATTTTTTTGTATTTAAAATGGCGGGCCTTAACTTTTTGTCACACCTCATTTGTGGAATTGGAAAGGCGAAAAAAATGGTCACACCCTAATTGCATAGTCTAGAATAGTATAGCATAGCATAGTATAACAGCATATTATCGCATACTGGTGCTTATCATATTAGAGTATAGCATAACATGGCATAGTATATTATAGCATAACATAGTATAGCATAGCATAGCCAAACATAGTATAGTGAAGTATAATATAATATAGTATTAGGTTGAGGAATAAGTTCATGCGGTTTTTTTAATGTTGTGTTGATTTAAGTTTTGTTGACGTGATTTGTGCACATATTAAGAAACAATAATAAATAATGAGAGCAAAATTTGCAAAGGTTAGGCTACGTCTCTTAACAACGGAGACCATTAGGCTTTTGCTTAGGCTACGTCTTGAATTTAAGTAATAAGTCATTGCGGTTTATTTAAAAGTTGTGTTAATTTAATTTTTGTTCTGTACCCTCAAAATGGAATGCCAAGTTGAAAGAAAGGCGCATTTTCGACACTTCTTGTTATTCATTTTCAATCGAGACGGAAACAATTCAAACGCAGCCAAAGCTCGGCGAGATAATTGTGGTGTGTACGGAGAAAATGCTTTATCAGAAAGAACAGCTCAATAATGGTGGTTTTCACGTTTCAAAAACGGTCATTTCAATCTTAATGACGAAGAATGTTCTGGTCGCCTCATTAAGTTGGATGAAGATCGGTTGAACGACGTTCTTCATGAAAATCCTTGTCAATCGACTAGAGAATTTGCTGTACAATTGGCGTGTGATCAGAAAACTGTAGTGAATTACCTTCATTCGATGGGGAAAGTTAAAAAACTCGGTGCAGGGGTTCCGCACGCTTTGAGCGAAAGCAAAAAACTTCAACGCTCCACGATTGCCGCAGGTTTGCTTGCTCGTCACAAGGCTACTCGTGGATATAAGGACAGATTTCTTCACCGGCGACGAAAAGTGGTGTTTATGTCAACATGAACCATCGAAAACAATGGCTTAGCAACAATATAAAAAAACACTTCCGCGATTAAAGCAAGGACTTCATCTACGAAAGACGATGCTGTGTGTGTGGTGGGATTGTGAAGGCATCATTCTTTATGAGCTCCTTGCGAACGAGATTGTAAATGCAGAACTCTACGTTCAACAAATGTATCGACTCGCCGAAGCTATTCGTTAAAAGCGACCTCATAGACGTTATAGAGTCCTTCTACAACACGATAATGCTCGTTCTCGCATTGCCAATATGACAAAAGACGCCATCCAAACGCTTAGTGGGAAATCCTACCGCATCCTCCATATTCGCCAGACTTGGCTCCATCGGATTTCCATCTGTTCCGATCGCTCTCCAACAATTTGCGAGGTGTTTCGTTCAATACTGGTGTGGAATTAAGAACCTGGTTAGACGAATTCTTCGATTCAAAATCCAGAGATTTTTATTGCAGAGGCATCGAAAAACTAGTTGAACGTTGGGAAAAAGAAATAAATAACAACGGAGAATACATTATTGATTAAAATGCTTATTGTTATCAATTAAAAATGAAGTTTTTCTAAAATTGTTAATGGTAATGAATAAATAAGATAAAACCGCAAGAACTTATTCCTCAACCCAATATATGTATTATAGTATCTCCTAGCATATTATACCTTAGCCTAGCCTAGCATATCCTAGTATAGCTTAGTATTGTCTAGAATAGTATAACATTTTATAGCATAGCCAGTATAGGCTAGCCTGACAAAACCTAGCCTACCTAGCATAATAAAGCCTACCATAATATATACTAGCCTAGATTGCCTAACATAGTAAATCCTGTCTAGCCTAGCCTAGCATAGTATATCATAGCATATTATAGTATAGCATAGTATAACAGAGTAGATTATGTCATAGCATAGCCTACCATGCTATAGCCTAGCCTAGCATCGGATAGCCTAGCCTAGTCTAGCCTAGCATAGCCTAGTTTAGTATAATCAAGCCTAGCCTATGATTCCATATAACAGTAGAACTTACCATACCATACTCTAGCGTAGCTACCATAGTATAGCCTAGCCTTAAATAGTATAGCTAAGCCTGGCATAGTATGACTTAGCCTAGACTAATCTAGCCTAGCCTGGCAGGGAATGTATAGTATGGCCTATCTTAGCCTAGAAACCATAGTAAAGCCTAGCCTAACATAGCCTAGTACAGCCTAGCATATATAGGATAGCAAAGTATGCCAAATTATAACAGGGTATAGCTTATCATATTATAGCCTAGAATAGTATAGCATAGCCTAACCTAATATAGTTTAGAATAGTTTAATATAATATTGCCTATCCTATCCTCGTATGGCCTAGGCTAGAATAGCCTTGCATAACCTATCATAGTATAGCCTATTTACCATAGCCTACCTTACCCTAATCTAGCTTAGTATAGTATAAGCATATTATAACCTAGCATAGTATAGCTTAGCATAGTATATTCTAGCATGGTATATCTTGGCAAGGCACACCGATCCATAGTCTAGCCTAGCCTACCCTAGCTTAGCATGGTACACTATAATCTAGCCTAGTCTAGTGTAGTCCAGCATAGCCTTGCATACCATAGCATAACCTTGTATAGACCAGCCTAGTATATCATAGCATAGAATGGCCTAGAATAGCATAGTATACCCTAGAGTAGCCTATTATACCCTAGCCTAGCCTAGTATAGACATGCATATATAGCCTAGTAGAGTAGATAAAGGTGTTCCAATAACTTCGACCGATTTTAAATGTGAGTTAAGTTTAAAGGTCTAATGATTTTTTTATTTTTCTTTCAGATATCACAACTTCAGTCTTTGGCAATTTCAACAATGGAAAAATTAACAATCGAACAGCGTGTTAAAGTTATCGAAGCCTATTATGAAAATGGACGTTCAAACAGAAACGCATTTCGGGCACTTCGCGATTTTTTTTTTATCAACATAATCGACCAACCGAGAGTGCAATTGGGAAAATTGTTCGTAAATTCAAACAAATGGGGTCGGTGGCAGATATGAAAACGCCATTGCGTGCTCGTTTACGCCGTTCAGCTGAAAACATTGCTGCAGTGCGCGAGAATGTGGCCGAAGATCCAGACACCTCTATTCGTCATCGCGCGCAGGAATTGAACCTCTCCACAACAACGTTACATCGAATTTTGACAAAAGATTTGTCTCTGCACGCTTACAGAATTCAATCGACACAAGAACTGAAGACTACTGACCATTTGAAGCGCCGTACATTCGTCAATTGGGTGCACGAGCAAAGACAAGCCGATGATGAGTTTCGCAAAAAATCATCTTTAGTGATGAAGCTCATTTTCATCTTGGTGGATTCGTTAATAAGCAGAATTGTCGCATTTGGGCTGATCAAAATCACTAAAGATTTTTGAAAAGCCACTGCATCCACAAAAGGTCACTGTTTAGTTTTCATTTTTTGCTAGCGGAATAATTGGGCCGTATTTCTTAGAAAATGATGCCGGGAATTCTGTTACGGTGACAGGCGAGCGATACCGTGCCATGATATCCAACTTTTTATAGCTGAATTGAATTCTATGGATGCCGAAGATTTGTGGTTTGAACAGGACGGCGCCACATGTCATACAGCCAATGCAACAATGGCTTTATTGAATGAGAAGTTCCCAGGTCGAATCATCTCTCGAAACAGCGAGGTTAATTGGCCACCACGATCGTGTGACTTGACGCCTTTAGATTTCTTGCTTTGGGGTCATCTCAAAAGTAAAGTCTATGCCAACAAGCCAACAACAATTTAACAGCTGAAGGATGAGATAATAAGGCATATTGGTGAAATCGAGGAGCAACTATGCAGATCGTCATCAAAGATTTTGACCATCGAGTGGAGGAGTGCCGCCGAAACCTTGGCGGACATTTAGGCGATATTATTTTTCACACATAATTGCCATGACTCAAATAACATGATCCAATAGTGAAATCAATAAATTTTACTGCTAACTTCGATCCGTCTTAATGGAACACCCTTTATTAGAATAGCCTAGCATAGTATAGTATACCTGAGCCTATCACAGTGCATCCTAGCCTAGCCTAGCTTATAAAAGTATAGCCTAGACTGCCCAGCAGAGTATAACCTAGCCTAGCTTATAAAAGTATAGCCTAGACTGCCCAGCAGAGTATAACCTAGCCTAGCTTAGCGCAGCCTACAATTGTATATTAAAACCTAGTCTAGCCTAGCTTAGCTTACCCTAGTCTAGTATTGCCTATTTTAGTATAGCATAGTTTAGCCTAGCCTAGTATATTCTATCCTATCCTAGCCTAGTTAGCATTTTCTAGCTTAGACTAGAATAGCCTAGTATAATATATCATAGCCTACCTTACCCTACAATACCCTAGTTAGTATAGTATATCATAGTATTGCCTAGCCTAGACTATTACTCGTAGATCTTAGCCTAGGCTTGTATAACATGCATGACATAGCCTATCCTACCCTGGCAAAGTCTCGCTTGTCCTAGCCTGGTATAACGCAGACTAGCCTAGTGTAGCATAGCTTAATATATCATAGCCTAACCTAACATACCATACCGTAGCCTAGCCTAGTATAGCTTAGCCTAGTCTAGCATAGCATAACCTAAACTAGCATTAACTATCCTAGACATGTATAGCCTATAATATACTATTATACCCATGTCAAGCATATTTTATTATTGTCTAGCCTAACATAATATATGTTATCCTAGCATAGCATATTATAGCCTAAATTAGCATAGTACCTATATCTTACCTTTCTACATTATATCTTAGCATAGCTTAGCATAGTATAGCCTAGCATAGCCTATTCTAGGCTTGCCTAGCAGAGTATAGCATATTATAGCTTAGTCTAGTCTACCAGAGTATCGGCCGAAAAGTTATGATTTTATTGCCAAAACAGAATAATTCTAGGGATAAACTTGATAGGACTTTGGCAATTATATTATTTGAAAGAGAATGTATAAAAACCTAATGGTTTCAAATTTCGTTAGACTCGGCCGAATAGTTACAATGTTATTTAAAAAGAAAAAGCAAAACGGCCCGACCGACATAGTGAGATGTAGAATTGCTCGCGACCTGACTGACTCACACGCGACTAAAAAAAAGCGAAACAAAATTCTTAGAGAAAATAGGAAGCTATGAAAAAATTGAGTTATTAACTCGCCAAATGAGGACTAAGCTCGCATAGGTAGTCTATTAACTAGGACTAGGCTAGCTAACGAAAATAAATAAGTGAAATTCGACAGGAATCAATAGATATAAATTGTTAAACAGAGCAGTGAAAGCTTTAACTAGGCCCGCCTTGTCTTCATTTGTCACTCATTAGAGAGAGAGAGAGAGAGAGAGAGAGAGAGAGAGAGAGAGAGAGAGAGAGAGAGTAACAAGGAAAGTAAGTACCCTAGGAGACCTTACGGTCCATTCAAAGAGGGTACCTTTGGACTAGCAATCGAGCAGGCACATGGCTGCTCAATTGTTTTGCGTCCCTAAACGGCCACTTTTCAAGACTTTGTCTAGTCCTGACTTGAACTGGTCAACAGATTCACTGTTGACAACTTCAACTGGAAGTGCGTTCCACTTACCGCAGATACTGTAAGTGAAAAAATTTCCACACAGATTGCGGTTGTAACGCTTCAGTTCAAGTTTGAAGCCGTGATTGCGCGTTCTGTTCTCACCCAGTGTGAAAATATCCCGGTAGTCAACATTGTCGAACCCTCGAAGTATTTTGAAAACTTCGATGAGCTGACTACGCAGTCTACGGGTTTACAGCGAGAACAGATCTAATTCCCTTAGTCTATCCTCATAACTTTTATGTCGGATAGAGGGAATCAGCTTGGTTGCCCTGGCTTGTACGCGTTCCAACCTTGCGATATCCTTTCGAAACGAAGGACTCCAAAATTGTACGGCATACTCCAGGTGCGGCCGAACGAGGGAGTTGTACAGACAAAGTACTATCTCCTTGTTACGGTATCCAAACTGGCGCTTTATGTAGGCTAACATCCTTTGGGCTTTCTTCTCTGCCTCGATGCACTGTTTCGAGAACTTGAGGTCGCTAGTAAGAGTTACACCTAAGTCCTTCTCAGTGTCGGTGGATTCAATAGCAGTGCCCTTAAGGATATACTGAGATTGGGGGTTTCTGTGGCCGATATGCATCCCTTTGCATTTCCCCACGTTAAAAGGCATTTGCCACGTTTCAGAACACTCCCCAATCTTCCCAAGATCTTTCTGCAGGCGGGCAGTATTTCCATCCTTTGCAACGTTCATACCAAGCTTGGTATCGTCGGCAAATTTGGAAATCTTGGCAACCATGTCACCGTCCATGTCGTTGACGTAGATGATGAATAGTAGTGGTCCCAGGACAGAACCTTGAGGCACCCCACTAGTAACGGGCACCCACTCAGAAGACTGTCTATTTACCACCACCCGTTGCCGTCTGCCACTTAGCCAGTTCTCGATCCAGCCGGCTACCTTTCCGTCTATGCCCAACACTCGCACTTTCTGGAGAAAGCGGTGGTGTGGTACCTTATCAAAGGCTTTCTGAAAGTCTAAGTAAACCACATCCACCGCCTTGTCCCGATCGTGCTCGCTGAAAACGAAGTGGAAGAATTCCACAAGGTTCGTCAGGCATGACCGTTGCCTTCGGAAGCCGTGCTGGGAACTCCTCAGTAGCAGGTTTGACTCTAAATACGACGTCACTTTGTCCACCATGATGCTTTCCATGAGTTTACCGACTATCGAAGTCAGACTGATAGGTCAGTAGTTCGACGGTTGGTTACGGTCTCCTTTCTTGAAGATAGGAGTCACCTCCGCCTCACGCCAGTCTCTAGGAACGCATTTGGTCCGGATTGACATGTTGAAGATTGCGCTCAGGTGTCGTGACACTTGATCGCGCACTTCTTCCAACACTTTAGGTAGAAACCCATCCGGGCCAGGTGACTTATTCGTCATTAGGTCACTGATCTTCTTTTTGATTTCAACTTCGGTGAAGTCCATATCCTCCGCCGGCTGGGGGATGGGACCACATTCTTCAGTAAACACTCAAGAGGAGGTTAGCATTTTCTGCATCTGAGTGCATTAATGTCCCCTCCTCATTCCTCAAAGGGCCAATCGTTCGACGGATTGGTTTACGGCTGTTTACATATCCAAAGTACTCCTTGGGATTCTCTTTACAGAGTCTCGCCACTCGGAGTTCCTCAGACCGCTTAGCCGCCCTTATGCTGGACTTCACTCTCCTGGCTAGCCTCCGGTATTCGTCAAAGTCGCCCGAGATCTTCGATTGCCGGTACACAGTTCTCTTCTCCCTAAGCACTAAGCAGTTTGCTGATTTCTCGATTAAACCACTTTGGTTGAACAGAAGACCGACGGGAGCATTTCAGAGGGATGAAACGCGACTGAAGACTCATGAGAGAGAGAGAGAGAGAGAGAGAGAGAGAGAGAGAGAGAGAGAGAGAGAGAGAGGCACGTTGATAGGTGGAAATTGCTTGCATACCAATTCTTATTCTTTCAAAGAATTTTATTACTTTTTAAACCAATAAAATGGGAAAAGGTTGCAGAAAAAATTGGTAACTATAGAAATTACTTTAAAATATATGAAAAAATAGTAACTACAAAATAATAACTATGTGAGGGTAACTAAAATTAGTAACTACAAATAGTAACCTAATTTTAATTAAAAATGGTAACTAAAACTTAACTATACAAACTGCAACGAAAATGTAACTATAAACACGGTAACTAACATTTAACTATACAAATGGAAGCTAAAATTTAACTATAAAATGATAACTAAAATTTAACCATAAAATGGTAACTAAAAATTAATTCTAAAATAGTAAAAAAATCAACTAAACTGAAGGATAACTAAAATGTAAATAGAAATGGTAACTAAATTTAACTGCAAAAATGGTAACTATAAAATTTACTTTTTAAAATAGTTTATTTTATTTTTAAGATCGTTGCGAACTTTGTGGCTGAGCGACGTGAGCCC
The DNA here is from genome assembly GCA_963969495.1 of Ceratothoa steindachneri. Taxonomy (NCBI): domain Eukaryota; kingdom Metazoa; phylum Arthropoda; class Malacostraca; order Isopoda; family Cymothoidae; genus Ceratothoa; species Ceratothoa steindachneri. The sequence goes on along the minus strand of OZ018324.1, from coordinate 67,627,224 downwards.
AAGATACGCTCCTAAGCTTACTCCTAAATAATTTTCCTCTCATCTCCCTCCCCAGCAACTGGGTATCAAGGCGGGCAATTGGGCAAAGACACGGGCGGGGGACATAGAGAGGAGTGTGTGCAGTATATGCCCCATCACACGCAGGTAAATCTGCCGCTATATATCTTCCACACATGTTCACTTCATCTATTTGAACCATATTACTTTCCGTCTGAGCAGTCATTGAATCCTCCATTGAGCACACATTGAGCTTTCCTTGAACGTCCAATGAGCTCTCTTTGAGCACCCATTGAGCCCTCCCTTGAATACGCATCGAGCCCTCCCTTGAACACCCATTGAGCGCCCATTAAACCCTCCCTGAAGATCCATTGAGCTTTTCCTAAACACCTATTGAACCCTCCTAAACACCCATTAAGCCATCCCTGACCACCCACTCATCTCTCACGACCAATCGAACCCTCCATTTAATCATCCCTGAACACTCCTCGAACCCTTCTGAACCTGCCGTGAACTTCACTTGGTCTCTCTCCAGCCTTACATACCTCAACATCGTCCTAGACAACCTATGGACAACCAGGTATTCTGGAGCCGCATGTTATTTTCGTTTTTAGGTGAAATAATAATAATAATAATAATAATAATAATAATAATAATAATAATAATAATAATAATAATAATAATGTAAGCGTCGTTATCCGGGAAAAAGTAAGTTAACTACGATATAATTATTTTTATGGGTTTTTTTAAGTCTCGAATAGCTTTGGATGACTGCCGCTAGGCTTTGCAGGTATGTATTAAAATTTTTCATACCGCGTTAGGTTCGAAAATTAATTGTGGAGGTAAAAATAAAAAAAAGTCATGTTAATGCGAATACTTTTTGTGATATTGAGGAAGAAAAATTAAATCAAATTTAAAAGTTAATTAAACTGGGAAAAGAAATAAATTACGGGAAATTTGGCAATCCTGTTTTGAAACAAAACCATGTCAAAATGTTTCAAGAGTTGTAATAACCAAAAGAATTCACTAAATCTGATTCATTTTATTGTTAAATGTCATATCTAGTTTATTTGTAACTAAATATAACCTATCCAACATCGTAAAGTGTGACATGACTATTTGGCGTAACTATAAATACATTAATTATTACTTTCGTAACCTTTCTTAAGATCTGGGTTTGGCCCGTAGGTCAATAAAGGTCGCCTAGGCCTACCTTAGACCCTTCTCCTCAATCTCATCTCCCCTCGCCCCTTCATATTAACCCTTCTGCCTGAGTGAGAAAAGCTCTCTATTATCATTCCTCCGCTTCTCAAACGCGGTTTCTTCCCTGTTCTCACTGATGCCCTCGTCGGTTTCCATAAAACTCTATTTAAAGTTGCTGTGTGATCAGACGCTACATCCCATACACGGATTGAAAGAGACGAAAACTATATGTATTAAAACAAAGGCAGGATAAAAACCAACGACAATATTTCGAGAAAAGTTTGAAGAAAAGAATCCCCTTTGAAGGGAGATTCTGTGAAAAATCAAATGCCACATTTTTATTATAAATTTCTCGGTGTCAATTTACATGTTCTGTCTCGCTTGATTATAAAGGAAAAAAGGCTCAGTTCTCTGGAAGTTTCACGGTTCGGAATCAAATGGTCCACCCCTAAAAGGACTTTGAGTTCGCGCTTTTAAGATTCTGTTTCTAAGTTCGTGCTTTTAAGATGGTGTTTGTGATTTTAAGTTTTTTCTTTTGAATTGCTTTAGAGTTTACGATTTTAAGTTTTTACTTCCGAAATCGTCCTTTTAAGGTTATACTATAGGTGTATTATCAGTTTATGGCAGGTCACCAGTTATAGGGGTTCCAGTTGATGATCCCATTTATTTGGTAGAGAGGTAAGGCGGCCTTACAGTCGAGTTTGGCCTGACTCGAAAGTGCTCTTTTGGGTAATCCGCTTGTAGGCTGGGTTCGAATGGTAACATGGTTGTTGCTTGGCAGAAAGGACTCTGAAGGATAGAATGGCGGTTTCGTAGGCTTTTAATCTTGGCTTAGGGCTAAATTGGTTCGTGCACGTCAAATTGTTGAGTTTCCGTGGTTCGTTTGTTTGCTCACGTCTTTGGTTGACTATCAGTGTTAATATTCAGTGTTATTGCTGTTTTTGTTTTTGAGGGCTTTCATGCCTTGTGGCGTATGTGCCCTAATATTCAGTGTTTCTTGTAAGTCTCTTTCTGTGTCAGATTGTTAGGACTATGGACGGACGGATTGAGGACGACGCACTTACTGGCTCTAGGCCAATGCCAATGCCAATGCTATTACTGATAATCCAATACTCCAATGATAATAGTGAAACTAATAATAATGATGTATGTTTCTGCCCACTTATTTATAATAACGCCAATTAAAGGGTGTGTGGCTTCGCTTCTCTAATCTGAACTCGGGGCGGAGCTTACCGGATCAAAGGGTATGTGCGTGTGTTCTTCACTAAGACTGCTGGGCGGAGTTTATTTGGTTCAAGGAGTGTGTGTGCATCAAAATATTATCTGAATTTGGGAACCTAACCGTGTTTATCAACCAAGATGTGTAGCAAGATTGATTTTGTCTTTTCATGGGTCCATGAAAACTCTGTCGGGTCAGATCAGATTTTGTTGTATGTGTGAACAGCTGTTTCCACCGTCTCTGTTTATCTCTACGGCCAGACCGTCGGCTGCACCTGTTTTCTAATGTATGTGTGTTTGTACGTTCGCGTGAGAGCACAACCATTTAACTTTACCTATTACAAAATATTCCGCTCTGCTTTACATTTCAGCGTTGTAAAAAGTACCCTGCTTTGATACCGAGGTAAAAGTATTGTTACTCTGGTAAAATTGTACTCGAAGTACAAGTAAAAGTACCCAAACTTAAATGTACTTAAGTAAAAGTAATAAACTATCTTATTCATGAAGTACTCAACTAGTGAAAGTAAAAAGTCACGGCAAATAGTCAAGTACCCATCACCTCAGACACTATTCAATATACTGTAGAGTAAATCCCTTTACACCCGCTGTACTGAACCTTATATATTGGAATTAAATTAAACAAGACTTAAAAATCAAGCTGTAAATATCTCTCTATTGATCAGAAAGTCTAGTTTATATAAACTGACACCCTCCCTCAGGCGGGAAAGTGGGAGACACAAACGAATTGTCTATCGGGTATGAAAGGATGTATGTGATTGGTCCAAACATGAACAAGTGCTTATGATTGGTTCAAACTAGAGTACACGCTTGTGAGTGGTCATCGTCTGACTCTTGCTTCTACGTCTGTGATTGGCCAAAAATAAATGAGAAGTAACGAATACTTCTATGTTTTTCAATTGCAATGACGTAAAAGTAACATAAGAAAAAACCGCAAGTAGGAGTCAAAGTATTCAAATTAGTGAATACTTTTTACTTCCTAAAAAGTACAACAAAGTTACTTATGTACAGTACTTAAGTAATTGTAATTCGTTACTTCGCAACTCTGGCATTGATACATAGATTATTAAATTATAATTTTACATTTTTACAAGTATTTGTTTTGTCTCACATTAATTAATTATTAAGAGATAGTATATTATTTCAATGTTCGATTTATGTGCCCAATTTCAATATTTCATAGTGCCAACACGGTGCTGACTTGTGAAGTTTCTTGTTGGCTCTAATCCAGAAGTAAATAAAATAATGTATGATATGTATTTCTTTAGCACTCCCAAAATAATTAAAATAAATTTTTTATCCTTCAATGTAATTTGTATTCAACTTAAGCCGAGTGAGAAGTTAAACAATACAATGAAATCTGATCTGACCAGCCAGAGTTTACTTGGAGCCGTGAAAAGACAAAATCAATCTTGCTACACATGTTGGTTGATAAAACACGGTTAGGTTCCCAAATTCAGATAATATCTTAATGCACACACACACTCCTTGACCAAATAAACTTCGCCCAGCAATCTTAGTAGAGAACACACACACATACTCTTTGATCCGGTAAGCTCCGCCCCGCATTCAGATTAGAGAAGCGAAGCCACACACCCCTTAATTGGCGTTATTATAAATAAGTGGGAAGAAACATACATCATTATTATTAGTTTCACTATTATCATTGGAGTATTGGATTATATATATAATTAGGTAGGAGGCCATGTTGTATACATGCATTGTTGAAGTCCACAGCAGTGGCAGCGTTATTAATTTTAACTTGTATTCTCTTTATTTTCTTACAAGTTTACTATGAGTCTTGTAGGGGAGAAAAAACATTCGCAAAAGACATATTTTATTCTAAGACGTCTTTCGACCATGGTCGGACATCTTCAGGGAATGAACAGTCGCCTCGACAGGGTTGTGGAGGTCACCCCGGTGTATTTGTAATTGCGGCGTTCCCAGTCACCGACTTTACACGAATACTCGTACACGACGTTAGTCTCCCGGAGTTCACTCGTCGGGGGAAGACAGCTGTTCTTCATGATGCAACTACTTGTTTTCCTGGTCTTGTAATAAATTATTAGGTTTATATTCGTATTAGGATCGGTTGGGGTCACACCTCGATGTAAAATGGCAGTCGATGACTGCGAACACTGCAATTCCAAGTACATCGGCGTGACCTTCATAGCCCTGTCGAGGCGACTGATAGCTCACCTACAGGATGGGGCCATTAGAAAACATACCCACTCTCACAGCACTACCTTAACCCATGAGACGCTAAATAAGAATACCTCCATCATCCTGAAACTACAAAACCGCAGAAGATTCCGAATGGCCGAAGCCGCCATTATCCAAATGAAGAAACCGGCAATTAATGTGCAACTCTAGCCCGAAACCATACTTCCGAAAACTCGGTGTCTCCGCGTCAACCGCCGCTAATACAAAATCGCAATTACCTTTACTTATGGAACATTATCTGAGTTAAAATCTTTCCTTGAATGTGTTTGGTCATTTTGCAGCGCTTACGTCTGAAAAAGTCAATTATTCTGTAGCACCATGATTTAAACGTTAGTTTGTCCTTAAAAAAAATTCCTTCACTGTGATTGGCCAATTTTGTATCCCTTATGTTTAAATAGAAAAACAAGCAGTGCCTATGTTTAAAACATTAGTTTGTCCTTAAAATTTTCCTAAACTGTGATTGGTCAATTTTGTATCCCTTATGTTTAAGGGATAGTGTAGCATTCTGTAAGTCTTGCATACATCATACATTATTAAGAGAAAACAGGATGAAAAGAGAGAAGAAGAACAAAGGAGGAGAACTACTACGTATGCGCAAGCAACGAAGACATCTCACTCTACACAAGCCCCGACTAAGACATATATTAAACTGAAGAACGAGGAATCGACGAAGATTCTCACCTGCATTCTTTATGCACACGTGAGAAATCTTACGAATCCGGGCATGTTCTCTAGTGAGCTGAATTTGATGCTAAAGAACAACAACTTGAGTGAGATGTGGTTCCCAGAGAACCCTCCCTCAGGAGATGTCTTACAACTTCAATTCTCCCCAAAGGTAAACGAAGAAGTTATTGCAGCAGCATCTACCCACCAAGCCGAATCAACGGTCCCCACACGAAAGGTCCAAGAACAAGAAAATCAGGAGCCCCCCAGAAGAGCCGACCCTAGAATTGAAGCGAGAAAGGCGAGGGAAGAAAAGGCAAGGAAACCTGCCACAAAGGTACCAAAAAGAAGGAAAAGTCCTACGACGACCGACACAGACTCGGACAGTGACAGTATCGTGAGCGTACCCACAAGAGAGGTCAAAACAGAAAAGAAAAAAAAAAAGAAAAACAGACTCAAGTACGACGGCAGGGAACTGGGTTTGAAGGTCTACACTTCGGACAAATACCCTTTCCCAGAAAGTCTAGACCTCACGGGACAGATGACGAAACAGAAGTCGTGGCAGCACTCTTCTCTGGAAAAGTGGTACTCGACAATACCCCCTCTCATACAATCCCGGCCATGGAATTTAAGAAGCTCAAAACCGGAAAGGTTCACAAGCACAGGGAATAAGTAACACACTTTATAAGTAGACACAAAACATGGATAACACAATCAACACCCTAAAATCTTAACACTAAACACAAACGGATGGTTGGGGAAAGCGAATGAATATGGCAACATATTCAGAAGGGCTGACCCCGACATTATCCTAATATCAGAACACGGTGTCAACACTAATAGCATACGGATGAAAATCCCAAATTACCACGTCCTGGTAAAGAACGCCACTCAAGATAGATATGAAGGTGCTGCTATCGCCATTAGAAGAAACATCACCTTCAAAAGGCTCCCAAAGCTTGATGAGTCCTTTGTGGCGGTCGAACTCCCTACACTTGTTGGGGGGACTCACAATTGCAGCTGCATACCAGCCTCTTCGCCGTCGGTATCTTCCCATCAACAACCTCCTGACCCTAACAGCCCACCGCAGGAATGTCTTTATTAGGGGCGAACTCAATGCCTGTCTGGGGGCCTCGGGCTACACCAGAACTAACGAAAGAGGAAGAAACCTACAACTGGTCATCGACCGGGACAGGCTTGAGAGAGCTGGGCCGGAATTTCCGACCTACATCACTGAGAGAAGTGCAACAGCCCCGGACATATTACTAACAAGTACCAACTTCCCTTCCAATCTGGTCAGTATGCCTGGCCCCACGGTTCCAAGTGACCATATCTCCATTATGACCACAATCTCCCTCGCACCTATCATGATTCCTATCCCACCAATGAAGTGCTTTGCAAAAGCAAACTGGGAGCTGTACAAGCGAATGCTCAACAGCTATAAACCAGCAGACCTAAGCGAAGCTAGCCTGGAAGAGATTGACGAGGAGATTAACCGCATCACACTCCTGATCATGGAAGCGGACAAAAAGTGCCTTCCGGGCATCACGCACAAAAGCCCTCCGCAACCCAGGTGGACCGAGGAGATGCAATAAATTGCCTCAGAGCATAGAGATATCTATGAAGAAGTAAGGCAATTTGGCCCAAACAGGTACAACACCAGAAGACTCCGACAACTTAGAGAGGAGCTCAAAATCCTGATTAACACACAACAAAGGGCCATATGGGACGAAATAATAGAAAAACTCGACTCCGAGCAGAACCTCCAAAAATTCTGGAGGGAGATAAGAAAGCTCAAAGGTTTACCCCCGAAGGAGAAAATGAGGCTGGAAGAAAATGGCGAAATCATCGAAGAACTGGAAAGAATCGAAAGAAAGTTCAGGAGGTACTGGAGAAATGTATTCTCCATCCCCCCTGAAGAGAACGAGGATTTTGACTTAGAGTTCAAGCACCAGATCGTAGACGAACTCAATACCAGAATCCACCGAACGCATCTCCACCCGCACGTTTCCGAGTTTCCGAAGAGAGGAGAATGATGGGCCACGGACGACCAATCACCACTGAGGAATTCCTGAGCACGCTCAAAACTTTCAAACAGAGAGCTTTTGGATGGACAGGGATTACCAAAAAACATCTGGTAAATGACCTCCCCTCCCGCCTGCTACAAGGCATTACGAACGTAATGAATGCGGCCCTGAACACTGGCTACTTCCCCGATGGATATAAGGTGGCAAAAGTCATCTTTATACCAACAGGGAAAAAGGTGCCTGAACAGCCGATGGACTACAGGCCCATCTCCCTCCTGGAAATCATCGATAAGATTCTGGAAAAGATACTAGCCAAAGGCTACAGAAAAAACTCAAGGAGAAAGGGGCCAACAACCCTCAACAGCATGGGGTACGGAAGAAACGCGGAAGAAATACCGCACTCGCGCTCCTAACCGAGAAAATCGCCAAGTGCCAAGCGGAAGGAAAGTACACTGACATCGTGCTCAGGGACGTAGAAAAGGCCTGGGACAAGGTCTGGCTGAGGGGCCTTCAATATAAGATACTGAAGCTTCAGCTAGACCCGATTGTAGAGCGCATTATCTGCGACTTCGTCATGGAACGGCGCGCCAGAATCATGATTGAGGGTCACCAAGGACCTGAGTTCCTCCTCGAGGCCAGAGTCCCGCAGGGCAGTTGTCTGAGCCCCGTCCTTTACCTAATCTACACAATAGAATTACCAACCCCGGTAAAGGAGGACTCATTATATCTCTTTTTCGCGGACGATATGACCCAGGTGATCCCTGGGACAAAGAGGAATCCCACGGCTCAGGCTCAAAAGACTGCTAATGAAATCAGGAACATAAATGAGTACGAGAGTAAGTGGAAGATCCGCACGAATAGCAGAAAGTTCAAGATCCTCGCCCTCGGTCGCAGAAAACCAGCAGACGTGACAATAGGGGAACTGATATTTCCCTATCACCAAGAAGGGACTGTTTTGGGGCTCAAAGTCACCCCTACCGGGTACGGGCATTACTTCAAAACGCGGGAAAATCTCGCGAGGTTGGAACTATCCAAAATTCACCAATTCAGGAATATGAGATCGAGCAATATCCGAAAGATATATCTCATCTACGTACGAACAACACTCATATACCCCGCGGTGATGGCCCAAACCCTAAGTAGGAAGCGGTTGAAGCGCCTACAAATAGTCCAAAACAAGGCGACTCTCTACATAAATAATAATAGAAAGCGATACCGAATTCCCCAAAGACAACTCCACCAAAGAGCCGCTATGATACCTATCAATCTGGTGACCCAAAGTTTGGCCAAAGGAACTTGGTAGAGGATCTCAAAGGAAACGGCGCCTGAACTAGCGGATGATCTAAAAATCCCAGCCAACAGAAGGGATAAAGTAAGCAGACAGAGGCGATTTCCTAGCTCGAGAGAATGCTCTGAGGATCAGTTGGCACCGTGGTTCACATAATAAACCACACCGAAAAAACAATTTAAAAACACGATACATTAACAAATACACTCACAAACATGTATGAATGTGTAGTATGCAAGGTAATTAAATGTATATTGTAGACTCTTGAACTACTTCATTTAGTATTACTCTGATAAAAAAAAAACAACAAAAAATATATATATAAATAAATATATATATATTTATATATATATATATATATATATATATATATAGATATATATATATATATATATATATATATATATATATATATATATATATATATATATATATATATATATATATATATATATATAAGTTTATCTCTCTTAAAATAAGCATAATATTAAGGAGAAAAAAAAAGCTTGAATGCGTTAAATATAAATTAAGATACACACAAAAATACAAAATACAGGATTGAAGGTCATAAAAAAAGGGAATAAGAAAATTAAACAAATGAAAAGCATAATATTAAGGAGAAAAAAAAGCTTGAATGCGTTAAATATAAATTAAGATACACACAAAAATACAAAATACAGGATTGAAGGTCATAAAAAAAGGGAATAAGAAAATTAAACAAATGAAAAGCGTAGCCCTCACTACAGGGGCAAACCCTACAAACTCTCTTCACCCATAACCTATCATCTCATCTTCCACACTAATCTCTTCCTAACTATTATTCACCATCATCATCACTTGGAAGAATCTTCGTTTCGACGCTCTAAGAGAAGTCTTAGCCAGCAAAGGAGGAAAAGTCGAGGGAGGTCACCTCCAATACCACTCCGATTTTCAACCAGCCATACCGTGGACGGTAACTTACAGCTAGCCAGCTACCTACGGGAGCTAGAGAGTTCTCCGAGTCAACCCCACTACGCCCCTTCCCTGAATAAAAATTCCTTTATTTCCCCGGTGCGTCATATGATATGACGTGCTAAACCTTTCCCCATCCCTGCCCCGCCGTGATCTTGCACTGTGAATGTGACTTTACACATAATTGCTACATTGCAACTATGCCGTTCTACTTAGAAAAGGCATAATTGTAAACTTTGGGGAAAGGAAGTGTGAGGTTTAGTCGGCTGCGGAACCCAAAGGAAGGAGCAACCTTGATTGGGATTCAGTTACCAACGCGGGGAGGCCTAACACCCTACCCTAAGGAAAAACGGGCCAAGACCACAGAGGGAGACTCTACCGTCTCTGTGAGATGTCGAATGTAGCTGTTAAATACCCAAAACCAAATAGAGGGGGCGGCACCCCGACTGGAGTCAATTGATTCTATCTTCAGTCATCATTAAGTCCACCATGTTTTTACACCCTCTGAGGAGCCCAACCAGGTCCATACTCACCTATCATCCCTCACCACATCCGAGTCATGTCGGCGGGGCGGGGATACGCCCAAAAGAAAGAAAAGTAAAGGAAAGAAAATGGCAATCCGCACGTCGCACCTCACACTACTGAACACTAAAGAGAAGACCCCACCACGAACGACCAACACACACTACTTAGCTTAGCGCTACCCATGACACCCCCATCCCAAACATTATAAAAACACACACAGGCCACAAGCTCGTCTTCCACTCACAGGAGGACGCACTAAAATTTCACCAAAACGCAGCCGACACACTCGCCACTCAAAACTTTCAAACAAAACTAGCTGACGGTATTCTAAAAAGGCACCAGATACGCATCACAAAGACCAGCCCCTTATGGTTAGCCTTCACCAATGATGACCTCCGCACTCATCTCAGACAGAAGTATGCGGAGGAGTTCATCACAGACCTGTACTTTAATCGTACAAAACACTAGGCAGTGATCATACTGTCCGACGAAAACAACAAAACACTGCTGCTAGACCAGGGTATCAAGGTCTGCGGCACACTAACACACCCGCATAACATGGAGTCACAACATAACGTAAGACCAACACAATGCCACCGGTGTTACAAAACCGGACACGTAACACGTACATGTGAAGCAGACCTAATCTGCTCAAAGTGCAGTGTAGTGGGGCACCACTACACCACAGGCACAGCCACCACATCTCTCTGCTCTAATTGTGGCGGCGACCATGTCGCCGTCAACCCAAAATGTCCTTACTTAAGTAAGGCCCGCCATGACGCCGTAGCGGCTATACGGCGTCCACAACCAATCCACACAACCACACACTCCGCACCCCCACATCCTTCCCTCACAAGAACATTCGCCGCAGCTGCCGGCGTAACGGTGTCTGCACCTCCCTCTGTTCCACCCCAGACAAACCCAATCCCAGCAGCACCTCCAACTCACCCACATATCCCGTCATCCTCCCCCCACCCTAGCACCTTACACTCAGAGACCCCCACTACTACCAACACCAACACCCCCCCACCCCCACTCCACATCACACAACTAACGAGACCACAAACCCGAAGATGCACCTGGCTGCCGTGCTCTCAACGGTGGCAAAAGACATGTCGAGGGGCGACCCCCGCCTATACGCAAACACACTTAACACACTATTCGCCTCACACGGACTAGAGCAGATCATCTTTCCCGAGAAGGTGTTCGTTCTAATCGACGAGCACACAAATAGAAGACCTGCCTTCCTTCCCACTCCGGTGGGCACGCACACCTCTCCACCTGGACCCACCGCCCCCCACATTAACCACGCTCCCGCCTCCTCCCGCCATTCTCTCCCTGCACCTTCCTTACCTACCCCTCCGCCTACTGCTCCCGCCTCTCTCCCAACTCCCTCTCCTGCCCCCATTCCTTACACCTCTTTATTGAAACTCCCTCCTACCTCCAGAACTCTCCACTCCTCTCTCTACTGCCACTAACCCCCCTCCAACCGTCCACGGCCCCATTTCCACAGCCTCCAACCCCACTCCCACTGACACCACAACCTCCACCTCCCCTCAGGCCACCACACCCCCCACAACACCCCGTGCCAAACGAAAAACCTTACCACAAACCCCCCTCCTGCTGTTCCTACTCCTCCCCCTTCCACTCCTCCTTCGACCCAACCTCCTCTTTTATATATATATATATATATATATATATATATATATATATATATATATATATATATATATATATAATAATAATAATAATAACACCCACAAGAAAAAAGGAAAACGATTCCGAGCGCTTTCGTCTTTATTCTAAAAGACCTCTTCATGGAATAACATAGGTTACTTGACTCTTGTGTATAGAAAGAACAGAGAGGGACCGCTGTGTGCGATACGGCAGTCAGGTAGTCAGAGAGGAGCGTTGCGGAAAACATTTACGAAAAGGACAGTGAGAGTAGATAGGTCGGTGGCTATACACCGAAGCGATGTGTGTGTTGTTGTGAGGGTGTAGGTTATGTGGTATTGACTGGGCGAGGGTTGGGGGCAAGTCAAGAGGGGGAGGCTGCTGCTCATCCGGAAATGCGTTATTCATGATGCCTATGGGTTTATGCGAAGAACGGTACGGGCGGCGGGTGTTCGTGGGCCGCGGGATATCGCGGCGCCATCGCGTACAACAGCGGCGAACTGCAAGCGCGCTTCAGAGCAGAGTTCTGAATGCGCTGAGCCTTTCGCTTCCACGTGTCGCTCGCAGCTACGAGCGACAGTGGGGCGTACGTGAGAATGGGACGCACGACTGCTTTATATAAGTGTAGTTTTAGTTTTTTACTCGCTGGGTAGAACCTACCCAGCGATGCGTTTGTGCGTGAGGCTCTTGCTTGTATTATGTTTTGGTGTAAGTTGAACCTGAGGGATTTGTCGAATGTTACCCCCAGGATTTTAAAGCACTGTGTGTATGCGAGCATTGTTGGGTTTAGGTGGATCATGTCTGGTGTGTGTGAGTAGATTTGTAGATGTGCATGAAGTGATCTCTAGCGCCGTAGAGTGTCCACTGTGTCTTCTGAGGATTCGTGGCAATCAGCCATTCATCCTCGTAATCTGTCTTCTCATCAAGTATTCTTTGTGCGTGGAGCGCGATTTCTTCGGGGGCGCGGCCGCTGACGAGAATGGTCTCGTCGTCGGCGTAGGCCACTATGTATGTGTGAACACAGTTTTCTGGTGGGCGTGAGGTGTCATTTGTGAACGTAATGTAGAGTGTGGGTGCCAGAACGCTTCCTTGGGAAACGCCTGAGCGTGGTGTGAAGGGTCTTGAAAGGGTGCTGTTGTATCTGATGTGGCAGCGCCGTCCAGTGAGGTAGTGTGAGAGGAGCCTTCTGGTGCAGAGAGGTAACTCCGTGTTGTTCGCGAGTTTCCAACGGAGTCCCTCATGCCACACCTTGTCAAAGGCTTTCTCTACGTCCTTACTAACGGAGAGAGTCTTTTGGTGTATCTGTCGTTTCTTCTGTATTCTGTCATGTACGATGGTCACGGCCGCCTGAGTGGACCTGCCTCTCCTGAACCCGTATTGATGGGGGGAGAACCAGTCCCTCTCCTCCAGGAACTCCCGTAGGCGGCAGTTGACCATTCGTTCGAGTATTTTGCCTAGGTGCTCTAATAGAGCAATAGGCCTGTAATTGTTTGGGTGTTTTGGGTCTTTGTGTTGTTTATGAAGGAGTATATTGTGAGAGACTTTGAATATTTGGGGGAAGTGGCCTGAGGCTAGTGAGGCATTGAATAGATGTGTGAGTGTGGGGTATATGTCTGCGGGGAGGTTATGTATGAGTGTGGCTGGTAGACCGGAGGGGCCGGGGGCGCGTTTTGGTGTCGATTTTATGTAGTGTTTTGTTTCCTCGACGGTGATTGGAGTGGTAAGTGTGAACGAATAGTCGAGCACCTCCATACGTATCAGGGGGGCAGGCCTCAGCTCGTGGGCATGAGTCCGGCACCATTCCTGAATGTCTTGGAAGTGCTCCTGCGCATGTGGTTTTGGTGGGTTGTGGGTGTGTACTGTGTCCCAGTGGGACCTGAATGCGTCGAGGATGTCATTAGTATGCATAGGTTAGGACAGACAATGTCTTAAATAGAAAGGAGTGGGGGGGTTAATACGGCTACCTGCATCAAAACCCTAACTAGGGGGTACAAATTCTTTAAACTCTTTAATTTGTGATTTTAATATAATTAGATATGATAGGATCTAGACTAAACAATCCAGGGCTAATATTAAAATTAGGGAAAGTATTAATAGAGATACACTCCAAAATATTTTTTGAAATGTAGTTTGTACATTTAATAACAGGTTTAGCACTATTCCAATTAATAGTATGATCCTGACTATATATATATATATATATATATATATATATATATATATATATATATATATATATATATATATATATATATGTGTGTGTGTGTGTGTGTGTGTGTATTAAACTCTCTCAAAATACGTTCCAATAATGTAACTGCAAAGACTCACAAAATTTGTAAGCGACCATCCTTCACTCTCGCCCGCTCCACCATCTAAAAAGGTTAATTTAGAGAATTGTTCCACTATCCAGGTCTGTAAATTCCTCTCAAACATGGGTACTCTACTCATTTAATTTTCATTCATTACAGACCCCAATTTACTTATTACCATTGTTATTCCTTAAATATCCCTTTTACATTGTTTGCTCTCCTAATATCCTATTAAATAACTTTTACATCTACTTAATATCCTGTTAACATTCTATATCCTATTAACATCTATTTGTTTTTCTGTTACTATTAATTCGATTACCAATTATTATCTTGTGAATTGCTATTTTTAATTCTTTTACGGACCCATTAAATGATTACTCGTATTCTAATTTGCATCTATTATATAACAATCAATTATCTGTCTTCCACTTATTAATTCTAAAATACATATTTTCCTACAATTGTCTATTCAAAACCCTCGTGTTCACCTAATTCTGTCACGTAACTTGAATCTTTAAATTCAACCTTCATTTCTCACAATCTAATTTATGTGTACAGGATATTGTATTTATATGCTATCTAGGTAAACCATTACACATAAGTGGACGTCTATTAATATGTCAGTTCCGGCCACTCTAACGGATCTTCATAGTCGAGAGGCGGAAGGTGCAGGGGAGTTGCTGTTAGGGAGGGGGTTCAAGGCTAGAGCCTATGGTAGAGAAGGTGAGACTGGTTGTCATCATGGTGGGACCCGAAATCGCCCGCGTGGTTGTGAATGGCGGAACTGTTCAAGATGTTGTGGTGATTGTGAAGCGGCAAGCCAGCACACATACATAGTATTTAAGTTTTAATTTATACTTCTACGTGGATTTCTACAAACTTTTAAAAATACAGAAACGTCGAATTAGTAGAAGTGAAGAAAATCGAAGAGATGTTAAAAAAAAGCAAGATTAATCAGATATTCCTAGATTCCAAAAACACAAGTTATTCTACACGAAAGGGTACGTTTTCTATAACGACTGGAAAGAAAAAAGAATCCGTGATTTGAAATCCTAAGCGGAAACAATAGTAAATGAATTTAACAGGTCAATTTTTAACTTTACGAATTAATTAGTTAATTGAGTCTGCAAAATTTGCGAGAACATAGTTGCAACTAAATGAACGGTTATACTAGATATTAACGGTAATACTAGATATTAACAACTCCAACGCATAAAATTCTAATTATGCTGTTATAACGAAAAATAGACTGGCAGCCCGCCATCTTGTCACTGATAGTTTGTTTTGACCCCCCCCTCCCCCAACAAAAAATGATGCTTACTTAGATTAGATTGGTATTTAGGTTAGTTAGTTTGGTTTAGTATAGGCTATTTTGTGGATTAGTTTAGTTTGTTTTTAGTAAGTTATGTGTTAGGGTGGTTCTTATTTTTATGTTAATTTGCTTTATAGGAAATAACAACCTCTCACCCTCTCATTTATTTCTCTATTGGTAAATAATTAACATAAGCAAAATATCAGCCTGATATATTATCTTTTAGGGTGCGCTCAATGCAGAAATGTTTTTCTATGACTTGCCGCGGGTGAAAAAAGCTGTCGGCTGATTTTGGTTATGCTGTTTTCTGTGTAAAATAGGCTATATTTTTCTTATTTCTTGATAAAATCAGAGGTGCCTTTTCAGTGAGAGGAAGAAAGGGGCATCCCCCATCATCAGAGGAGCATAGGTGCTCTTAAATACATTGGAAATTTCAGCCGTGTCGTATGTCTGCGGTTTTCGGCGACATTTTATAGCACTTGAGACATATTAAAAAATCCACTAATCTAACATGCTTCAACATAGAGCTCTAATGCTTACAGACATTTAGTTAGCCAGCCTGTTGGGCAATTACTGTGGTGGATGGGAAGTTTCTGTTGTGAAGTATGTATACTTTCTGGAGGGCGATGTTTATTCAGCTGTAACTTTTGTTATATTTTTTTTTCATTTTTATGGATGCATGATATAGAAAGCATTTGACATGCCTCACATTTGCTCACAATTTCCTTCTAGATATAACGAGAAACATTTTTTAACTTTACAAACCTGTATCACTCAAGCAACTTGGACAAAGTATGCTGTTTTAATAGACTTTTTAATTATAAGAGGTCAAAAGTCAAATTTTGCCAGGCGAGAGTGGATCAAAGTAGGTGGTCCCTATCAGGTTAAATCACAAACGCTTGTCTTTTTAAATATAAGATGACTACTTTGCGGAAACAGGACAACGTATATTTGCTGGGAAACAATAAGGAGTCTCTGTTAGGCTGCAAGCTTCCATCCAAAGGCGACATACTCCGAGTATATCTGGATTGCATGGGAGAAAAAGGAATGGTGAAACATGGAGCAGCAGTGCAGACTATGAAGGAGGTCGAAAACTTTTGAGGACAGCTCCGCATTCCTATTCGGCCTTTTCACCATTTTGTGAAGAAACTCGAAGGCCTTGTGTAAGAATGGGAAGTATTAAAGAAAAATAAGGGGCAAAGGAGCGAAACACAGGAGAAGACCGAATAGAAATTTTGCGACACCCTGAATGATCTTTTCGACATAGCCCACCAAGATGCACTAAAGTTGATAAAGATCACAAAGAATAAAGTATTCATGAAGGCATAGAGGGAGAAGGGGATGCGAGGGAGCATGGCAGGAGTTGACATTAAGCTGGCAAATAAAGAAAAGGAGAAATCAAAACAAGAAGAGATGAAGCTACGGAGGATTGTAAAACAGCAGGACGAAGCTTGTCAGTATGAGAAGTGTCACCCTGGAGGACTCTCCTGTAGCTCCTCAGCCGGAGAAAGTGAGACTGAAGGAGCCACTGCAGAGGCAGGACCAAGCACAGTGAAGAAGCGTAAAAGAGGGATGAAGAGCATTTTGACTCCAGACGTGCTTTCCTCCCTGGATCGAACAAAAACCAGTGATCATCACGCGGTACACAGTCTCTCTGTTGCGCTCCATGCTTCTGGTCAACTGCTTGACGAGTTCAAAGTCAGACGATCTTCCATCCTCCGTGCTCGTCAGCAACACCGTAAGGATCGCTCTGCAGATCTCAAGCAGAGGTATTCTTGCGAACAGCCGTAAACCAATCCGTCGAACGATTGGCCCTTTGAGGAATGAGGAGGGGACATTAAAGCATTCAGATGCAGAAAATGCTAACCTCCTCAACGACTACTTCTCTTCAGTGTTTACTGAAGAGTGTGGTCCCATTCCCCAGCCGACGGATTCCTACTCGGGGGAAAAGCTGGAGGCAATGGACTTCACCGAAGGAGAAATAAAGAAAAAGATCGCTGACCTAAAGACGAATAAGTCCCCTGGACCGGACGGGTTTCTACCTAAAGTGTTGAAGGAAGTGTGCGATGAAGTATCACGACATCTGTGCGCTATCTTTAACATGTCAATCCGGACCAAATGCGTTCCTAGAGACTGGCGTGAGGCGGAGGTGACTCCTATCTTCAAGAAAGGAGACCGTAACCAACCGTCGAACTACCGACCTATCAGTCTGACTTCGATAGTCGGTAAACTCATGGAAAGCATCATGGTGGACAAAGTGACGTCGTATTTAGAGTCAAACCTGCTACTGAGGAGTTCCCAGCACGGCTTCCGAAGGCAACGGTCATGCCTGACGAACCTTGTAGAATTCTTCCACTTCGTTTTCAGTGAGCACGATTGGGACAAGGCGGTGGATGTGGTCTAACTAGACTTTCAGAAAGCCTTTGATAAGGTACCACACCGCCGCCTTCTCCGGAAAGTGCGAGCGCTTGGCATAGACGGAAAGGTAGCCGGCTGGATCGAGAACTGGCTAAGTGGCAGACGGCAACGGGTGGTGGTAAATGGACAGTCTTCTGAGTGGGTGCCCGTTACTAGTGGGGTGCCTCAAGGTTCTGTCCTGGGACCACTACTATTCATCATCTACATCAACGACATGGACGGTGACATGGTTGCCAAGATTTCTAAATTTGCCGATGATACCAAGCTTGGTATGAACGTTGCAAAAGATGGAAATACTGCTCGCCTGCAGGAAGATCTTGGGAAGATTGGGGAGTGGTCGGACACGTGGCAAATGCCTTTTAACGTGGGCAAATGCAAAGTGATGCATATCGGCCACAGAAACCCCCAATCTCAGTATATCCTTAAGGGCACTGCTATGGAATCCACCGACACTGAGAAGGACTTGGGTGTAACAATCACTAGTGACCTCAAGTTCTCGAAACAGTGCATTGAGGCGGAGAAAAAGGCCCAAAGGATGCTAGGCTATATTAAGCGCCAGTTTGGTTATCGGAACCAGGAGATTGTACTGTGCCTGTACAACTCACTTGTCCGACCGCACCTGGAGTATGCCGTACAATTTTGGAGTCCTTCATTGCGAAAGGACATCGCGAGATTAGAACGCGTACAAGCCAGGGCAACCAAGCTGATTCCCTCTATCCGACATAAAAGTTATGAGGATAGACTAAGGGAATTAGATCTGTTCTCGCTGGAAACCCGTAGACTGCGGGGTCAGCTCATCGAAGTTTTCAAAATACTTCGAGGGTTCGACAATGTTGACTACCGGGATATTTTCACACTGAGTGAGAACAGAACGCGCAATCACGGCTTCAAACTTGAACTGAAGCGTTACAACCGCAATCTGTGTGGAAATTTTTTCACTTACAGTATCTGCGGTAAGTGGAACGCACTTCCAGTGGAAGTTGTCAACAGTGAATCTGTTGACCAGTTCAAGTCAAGACTAGACAAGGTCTTGAAAAGTGGCCGTTTAGGGACGCAAATCAATTGAGCAGCCTTTTGCCCGCTCGATTGCAAGTCCAATGGTACCCTCTTTGAATGGACCGTAAGGTCTCCTAGGGTACCTTCTTTCCTTGTTGTTACTCCTTGTTGTAACACTTCACTGGGACGGAAAACTGATGGCTGAACTGACAGGAGACGAGAAAGTGCACAGACTCACCATCATTGTGCCTGGAAAAGGCGTTGAACAGTTGCTTTGTGTACACAAGTTGCTAGTTGGAACTGATCGATCAATGGCTGAAGCAATTATCTGAAGCGGTGGAAGATTGTGGTTTGGAGAACTAGATTCGTTCCATTTGCTTCGACACTACTTCGAGCAACACAGGCAGAAAGAATGGCGCCCGCATTTTGTTTCAGCAGATGATGGAGAAGAACCTGCTGCAGTTGACATGTCGCCATCATATTCACGAGATACTGCTGGAAGAGGTTTTTCTCGTCACCATGAGCCCATCATCCGGTCCAGACATTGGTATATTCAAGAGTTACTGGCTGCAAATGTCCATGGATAAATACAAGCCAGGAATCAATGACGCTGATCTTGCCCGTGATTTGACGAATATGAGAGGTAACACTGAGTTTTGCTCACAACAACTGGGGGAAGTTTATCCTAGGGAGAATTACTGGGAGCTGTTAGAACTGACCATCATTTTCCTTGGGGAAATTCCAACTAGAGGAGTTCACTTAGCAAAATCAGGGGCAATGCATCGCGCCCGCATTATGGCACGACTAATTTATGCACTGAATATTTTTATCTTCCAGGATGTATTAGGTCTGTAGATAGAAGGGAATAGGAAAGGAGCAAAGAAAATAATAATAGCGTAGGCGAGTTGCGAACAGCTTCCTG
This sequence comes from Ceratothoa steindachneri, assembly GCA_963969495.1. Lineage (NCBI taxonomy): Eukaryota > Metazoa > Arthropoda > Malacostraca > Isopoda > Cymothoidae > Ceratothoa > Ceratothoa steindachneri. Next base: position 67,607,477 of record OZ018324.1, on the reverse strand, counting down.
CGTCGCTGGACCACTGTTAGCCAGTGGCGAATCCACTCAGCCATCCTGAGTCTCAAAAATGACTCATTCAAACGAAGTTTTAAGCCGCTCACCTGCACTTTTCGTACGCTATGTAGATAGAAGGGAATAGGAAAGGGGCAAAGAAAAAAATAATAGCGTAGGCGAGTTGCGAACAGCTTCCCGCGTCGCTGGACTACTGTTAGCCAGCGGAGAATCCACTCCGCCATCCTGAGTCTCAAAAAAAAAACAATTAAAACAATGCTTTTAAGCCGCTCGCCTGCACTTCTCGTACGCTATACAACCCCCCCCCCTCCTAGAAGCGGGGCGTATTTTGAAGAAATGAAGAGAGCCCGTTTGGAAATGTTATCCAAGGGCTAACGCTCCTCCTCCCGGGTCTGGGAACCACTGTGCAAAGAAAAAAATAATAGCGTAGGCGAGTTGCGAACAGCTTCCCGCGTCGCTGGACCACTGTTAGCCAGCGGCGAATCCACCCCGCCATCCTGAGTCTCAAAAAAGACTCATTCAAACGAAGCTTTTAAGCCTCTCGCCTGCACTTCTCGTACGCTATAAGTCTAACCTCTCGCGAAATGAAAGGCATGAAGGAACTCTATGCCTTTGGAGTGAAGCACTATCTGAACTCCTGGTTCTTCTGCCGTCTCCCAACAGCTTCACCAAAAGGCGATCGATATGGAGCTCCTGAAGTCGTTGGCTACTGCTGATGACAGAGCTGCAAAAGGTGCCCTCAAGATGCTGTCTAACCACCTCTGGTACTTGAGTGAGGAGCTGGTAGCACTGGACTTCTTTGATGCAGCTGTCACTGTGGCTGAGAGGAAGTCGAAGGTCGCTACCATGGGCAACGGAGGAGACATGGAGCAACTGAAGGGGTGACTGTGGATCTGTTAACCCCTGGAATGGAGAATTTGAGCAATTTTGTCACAAACAACACTCGGAAGTTCTTCGATATTCTAGATCTCATTCATGAATTTTTAACTGAAGATCCCAGTAACTCGGCCCATAAGAAAACAGACAGCGCCGAATAGGAGATTTCGAAGAGCCTGACTGTGACTAATGACGTGGCAGAGAGACATAGCACTTATCCAGGAGTATAATGGACTCCTGTCAAAGACTAGAGAACAGACACAGTTCATTATGCAAGTCGTCAGAGAGTACCGAAAGCTATTTCGGGACAGCCGCAACAGTACTGTTGTTCAAGCATTAGTCGGATTATAGTGAAGATCTGCCATATCAGACCTTATTTTGTTGTTACAATTTCAGATTTGAACGTCAGTGTCCTAGTTTTGTTTTAATCAGTATTATAACTGTTTAGAATGTTCTATGTTCTACTATTAACCAGTGTTCACTATCCAGTACTGTAAATGGTGAAATGTAATGTTAATAATGATGTGAGTTTAAGTTATCAATAATCCGCAACGTATTTCATCGCATTATGGCAGTTGGGAACAAAATACAGTTTCATTGAGCACACCCTAAGCGTAATCCAATCTCAATAAAATTTGGCTTATTCGTTTTTTCATAAAATCGAATAGATTAAAGGAGTGAGAGGTAAAGATTTCGAAAGTCAAAAAATAAGAGCGATCCTTTTATGTGTGCTATTTTTATTGCCAGAAAGGAACCAAACAAGAAGCCCATTTTAACGATCTTGCCATGGAATAGCCTAAAACCTTAGGATTCTGTTCGAAATGCCTGATCTTTGTGACATTTGTGATACAATGGTTTTTGCGTTGTCGGGTGAATATTAATCGTTGATCTGTACAATTACCATAACTAAATCTGTTTAAATAACCTAATACCCCTACGTTCTAGATCGTGTTTAAATTAGCGTTTTACCTAAAGGTGATGCTAATCGTAATCGTGGGAAATGGGTATTTATTGAAACCCTGCACCCAATCGCTCTCCTTCCTTGCGGCTTATGACCTCATACCGATAGGGCTATCAGCGGCAAATGTTAGCTAGATGGCTCGAAAATACCTACTACTTTCAAGGGCTAACAAGGATGCACCAACCGGGAGAGGAGATCCCTCCTCTCCTCGTAAGTCCACAAGAGCCCGTGCCGCTTCTTGAGGATATAACACAAGGGCGGACTCAGATTCGGTTGGAGACACCCATGAGTCATTGTTCGCGCCACCTGAAAACTGTGGCACTTGGATCGGCGGCACTTTGGGGATAATTTCCACCTCAGGGGGTACCTACAAGTGGTAATCTCTCCAAGGTGTCAGTGATCCATACTGGGGAATCTCTAGGCATATGACCTGTAGTCAACATCATTGGGGCCAGCAAACCGACCTCCATCAGGAGACCCCGTAAGGTGCGCGGCGATTTGCCATCCTGGCCGCCGTGCTGATGGGGCTCAGCACCCCGGCCGACCCCAGCTTAACCTCTTCTCCTTCCTTCAAAAGACTTGTTTCCTCGCTATTCATACAACCTCTCCCACAACTTTCAATGGTCAGCCTCTAATTTCACAGGGTAGATGCTGACCTTCTTCTCAGTCAACCGTGTCGGATCGGGGCTGAGGGAAAGGGGACAATGTTCCCTAACCCCTAAGCTCCGGTCTGGGGTGGTTGGTTTTTAACAACCTGCTTAATCCCCACCCATACCTTCCTCACATCCCTTTCCCTCGCCTCTTCACAATCTATTAATTTTTACGCCGTGTCCAAGGTAGAGCCGCCATGCCGATGGACTGCCAGGCCACCAGGCGGGAGGGGTGGTCCCAAATGGCGGCGCCTGGCTCTGCCGGGCTTGTAAGCACATCTCGAGAGGTGATGAGCTATTGCGGGTCGTAGCACAAATAGGGTCACCATGCACAATGATGAGAAAATAAACCATCTCCCCCTAATTCCCCCTTGCTCATCGACGGGGCCGCCCTCGTGCAACTCCACCAAAAAAATGGAGGTCCCTTCCCCCTGTGCTTGCGCAGGGGACCCTCCATATTTCTCTAACCGGAGAAAAGGCTTACTTCTCTCCTTCGCCTACGGGTGCAGGGGACTCCCCCTCACCCCCTTCTCTGGAGGTGCTTTCGGGCACCTCCCTTTTTCCAGCGGCAGTCCCCTCTTTTCTTTCCAAGGGGACTGCCAAGAAAGCCAGCCGCTCCCCATCGAAGCGGCTCGGTAGGGCAAACCCCCTTAGGGGGGGAGGGAAGCCAGGCCCCTTTAGGCGCTTTCCTCAAAAGACCTGCTGGCAAGAATTTTAAACCTTGCCGGGGTCAAGGCCTGTGCCTCCCCACACAAGACTGGCGACATTGCCAAGGGCCCCTGCGATGTCCTGAGAGGGGATGACCAACTGGAGGCCCCTCCTGTGATAGACATGGTCCTTGAGGAGACCCAGCCTCAGACGCTAGGGCCTTCCATGGGAGGGAATCCGGGCTCGGCGCCAAGCACCGAACCCGAATCCACCCTTATGCAAGGTCCCCTTAAAACGGCCGAGGGCTCCGAGGCAGTAAAAGGAGGGGAGGGATCTCCTCCGGCATGTGCCCCTACGACTACCAGGACCTTCTCCATTTCGGAGAGGGACCTGGCTGAGGCCGGCCCATCTGACATGGGGGCTTCTGCGGCGGAGGTGAGAAGCGGGTTCATTCCCCGCCCTCCTCTCCAAAAAAGAAAAAGACTAAAAAGACGAAGAAGACTCGGGGCTCCTCTCCATCCGCGGGGGCTGCGGGGACGGATGGGTTTGCTACCACTTTGGTAGGCGACCAAGCCAAGATCGGCACATCCGGCCCCTCTACCCCCCCGTGTGCGGAGCCCCTGGCTAAGACTAACACCAAAAGTGCACAGGGCGGAGCCTCGATGACATCGGGGCCCCTTATTCAGAGGTTACCTGGCGTTTTCGAGCCCGCTGGCTTCAAACACTTCCTCGTTATTCGCTCCACTGATGGCACCATGTTGTCCAAGGGCAACATGATCCATCAGAGGAGAGGATTAGCTAGTGTAATTGGTAGAGTGCCGAAGGTGACCCGTTTCTCGAACGGGAGCCTTCTGGCGAATGCGACGGATCCCTCCGAGGCGGCCAAGATAAGTGCTCTTCGGACACTTGATGGTACCCCGGTGAGTGTGACGCCGCACTCTACCATGAACTTTGTGAAAGGAGTAGTTTATGCGAGGGAACTCGTTGATTACTTCATAGAGGACATCACCTTAGAGCTGGCCGACCATGAGGCAGTCAAGGTGGAACGTGTGATGAGAAAACAGGGAGGAGCCTCGAGACCCACCCCTACACTCTTCGTCACGTTCGACTGTGACAAGCTTGCTGAGTCGTTGCGTGCCGGTTGGTACCGCGACCGCGTGAAGGCATTCGTGCCACTGCCGCGGCGGTGCTATTACTGTCACAGCTTCGGTCATACGAATCGATCATGTAGACGTGCAAAGTCGGGGTCACCAGAAGTCTGTGTAAATTGCTCCAAGGTCGCACACGATAAGTCCAAAGCGTGTGTGGCCAAGTGTGTCAATTGCGGAGAGCCACACCCAGCTTCTTCGAAGCAATGTGGTGCATATCTCTTTGAGAAAGAAATCCTGGCCGTTCAGGCCCAGAATCGACTCTCATTCCGCGAGGCTAAGGACTTGGTCCTGGCGCACCCAGCTCTGCCTGGGACGTCATATGCCTCAATAGTTAGATAAGCACCCTCTGCTGCTGGACCATCCAGGCCAACGAGCACGGTTGTTTCCGCGCCCATTTGCAGCCCTTCTGCGGGCTCTACCCAACCTGGGCGCTTCCCTGGTAAAGCTGGCGGCAAAAAGGGTTCATACCCAGCCCCGGCTAAAACCAGGGCTCCCCCCTATTCCCCCAGCGTGACCATTTCCTGTAAGGCGAAACAGCCACGCGCCTCCACCGAGTCGTTAGATTCACAGGAGGCAACACCCCTGAAGATGGTCGCTAGGCCATCTTCCGGGGTTCCTTAAGCTGTCCCCCGAAAGGAGGACAGCAACAAAGGAGCTTCGGCTTCTTCGCCTACGCCCCAAGGTGGAGCGAGCGTCTCGGAGACGGTGGTTCCTCGAAAAGAGGGCCCCCCGCCTCTAAAGCCGCAAAGCCCGCCTAAGGTTTCGAGGCAGAGGGAGGAAAAGACTCGCATGGCGAGCCCAACCTCCCCCAATAAGTCCTCGAAGGCGACAGCACCTTCAGCGCTTTGTCCGGCCAACAGTGCTCGGGGTTTTCCCCGTGGAAGCGTACGGCCATTATCGTGAGGCTCTTTTTTTCAAGGAGGGCCATCGAGTCTCCTCCGAGCTAGGCCTGGAGGGCATATTTCTTCAATGGAATTGCCGTGGACTCCGGGCCAACTGGGAGGAGCTGCGGAGGCTCGCCTCGTTCCGTTCCCCGTTAGCTATCTTTTTGCAGGAGACCATGCTAGGCGCGTGTTCCCTGCCTGCCCTCCCGGGGTATAAGGGTCTTGCGACAACACCATCGCGGGTTTGCCATGCTTGGGGATGCGCGGTTTACACCCGGCATGATGTCTCCGTTCTTCCTTTCTCTTTAGATACCTCCTTTAAGGCTGTGGCTGTGCAGCTGCACCTGGATAGGAGGTATACTATCATTTCTGCGTACATTCCACCGTCAGCTGACTTCAACGCGGGGGACTTGCGCCGCGTCGTGGCACGGTTGCCGAGGCCCTATCTCTTGCTTGTAGATCTGAACGGCAGGCATCCTCTCTGAGAAGATTACTCCATAAATCCCAGGGTACAAGCCCTTGCCGATCTGATCGAAGAGCTTGAGATGGGTGTCCTAAACGTGGATGAGTTTACGCATCACGGTCCGAGAACCGCTTCATTTTCTTGCCTTGAACAATCTTTGTGCTCTTCGGATGCACAGCCTGATTTTGATTGGAGGGTGGTCGATGACCTCCATGGTAGTGATCACTTTCCCATTCAAATATCATTTTCAGGGCAACTGCCGCCTGAGAGACCACCTCGGTGCTGCTTGGCGCGGGCGCGGTGGCCTGCATTTCAGGCAATGACGCAATTCTCTATCTCAGTCGAGGAGTTTAGGTCGGTAGATGAGGCCGCTGAGTTCTTCTCCAGCAACCTCATCGCCGTGGGCCTGACTACTATTCCTAGGACGTCTGGCCGTTTTGCACGCCGACCACTCCCATGGTGGTCGGCCGAGTGTGAGACGGCCCTCAAACAGAAGCGTTATGCCTATATGCGCTATAAGCGCCGCCCGAACGATTTCACTGTCGCTGAATTTCGTCGGGCTAGGGCTAGGTTCCGGTATATTTCGAAGCACGCCCGCCGCTCTTCTTGGCGGGCATACGTGTCTTCACTTAACGGGAAGACCCCTTTAGCTGAGGTGTGGAAGCGAGTCGAAAGGATTTGAGGCAAGTTCTCGCTGCACCCCCCTCTCGTTCCACAGGAGAATGGGATTGCAATCTCGGACCCCGCGTCCGTGGTGGAATCCTTAGCGACCGCTTTTTTCGCATTCTCTAGCCGTGATGCTACCCCGCCAGCATTCAATGCACGTCGTGATGTCGCGGATGGCCGCCGGCTGGACTTTACCTCCAGAGGTGGAGAACTCGTCAACGACAAGTTTACTGTGAGTGAGTTGCATTCCGCTCTCGCTTCGTGCGCGGGCACCTCCCATGGTCCGGACGATGTCCCGTACGCCATGCTTTGACACCTGGGTGAGCGAGGCATGGCCTTTCTGTTAGATATGTTCAACAGGATCTGGGTGGAGGGTCTTCTCCCAGACTCCTGGCGAATCGCTACTGTGCTCGTCTTTCGCAAACCGGGGAGAGATCACTCTACTCCGACCAGTTTCCGCCCAATCTCTCTAACTTCTTGCGTGTGCAAGTTGATGGAGAAATTGGTAAATGTTAGACTAGCCTTTTTCCTGGACAGTGGAGGCCATCTGTCTTCTGCACAGTGCGGCTTCCGCAAGGTCCACTCCACGTCGGATGCTCTGCTCCGACTGGAAAATGCCGTCTGCGAGGCTTTCCTTCGTAGACAGCACTACGCCACGGTGTTTTTTGATCTGGAGAAGGCCTATGATACTGCATGGCGATACGGTATCATAGAGACTCTCCACACCATGGGGGCGAGGGGACGCCTCCCAATGTTTATATCTGAATTTTTGCGAGATCGTCGATTCCGCGTAAGGGTGGGGGGAGCCCTCGCCGGCCCAAAGGAGCAGGAAGAGGGTGTCCAGAAGGGAAGTGTCCTCAGTGTCACACTCTTTGCCCTGAGCATCAATGGCATCACCTCGGTGCTGCCGGAAGATGTTCTCGCTACGCTCTACGTGGACGACCTTTCGATCTTATTTGGCGCGGCCAAGATGCCAACTCTGGAGCGTCGACTCCAACAGGCATTGAACCGCGTCTCTCGCTATGCCGAAGCGCATAGATTTTTAGTTTTCTTTGGCTAAAACTAAGGTGATGCACTTATGCCACCATCCACGGCTTCACCCCGACCCAGATTTGTTTCTTAATTGGGTGCGCCTGGATGTGGTTGAGTCGCACCGTTTCCTTGGTCTTGTATTTGACCGACACCTCACCTGAGAGGCTCATATTCACAGCCTTAGGGTCTCCTGTACCCGCGCCATGGACATTCTCCGTTCCGTGACGTTTAGCGCTTGGGGCGCTGATAGGACTACTGCCCTACTTTTTTATCGATCCTTTGTTCGTTCGAAGCTCAACTACTGATGCGAGTTTTATGCATCCGCATGAGCGTTTATTGCGGAAGGTGGATTCGATCCACCACACCTGCCTTCGCCTTGCAACCTGTGCCTTCCGCACTTTCCCCATTGAGAGCCTGTTGGTCGATGCTGGGGAGATGCCACTCGCTCTGCGCCGCGTGCAGTGCATCACCCGCCTGTACGCGCGAGCCCGGCGCCTCCCTCAGTCGCCAACAGCTCTCACTGCTTCCGCAGCTGATCTCGATGGTGCCTATGCCGCCGAGAGACGCCAGTCTTACCCTAAGCCCTTCGGGTTTAGGGTCAGGAAACTCCTTCGAGAGGTAGATATAGCTCTCGGACCGGTGGCGTCTCTGGTTCTGCCCAGGACGCCACCCTGGAGGGTACCACATTTGGCTATTTGTCGCCACGCCTCTGCTCCCAAAGCTTGTACGGTGCCGGGAGTATTGCGTTCGACCTTTTTGGAGCACACATCGTGTCACGCTGGAACCGTGCCAGTGTATACGGATGGCTCCAAGTCCCAAGAGGGGGTCGGCTTCCACGCCGTATCCCCTCTGTTTGAAGTCAGCGGGGCTCTAGCAGGCGCTGAGTCTGTCTTCACGGCCGAGCTGGTGGTAATACACCACTCGGTACGGGAGATTACGCGACGTGCCCTGTTCGGAGACCGGATTGTGATCTATAGCGACTCACAAAGCGCCCTGAGTGCTCTCGGGGCATTGCAATCTCCGCATCCCCTGGTTCGCGATATCCGTGACGCCACGGTTTTGGGTGAGCCATGCAGATGTCGAGATTATCTTCTGCTGGGTTCCTGGACATGTAGGAATTGCGGGGAATGAGCGCGCCGATGAGGGCGCCAAAGATTCCGCGAGGACTCTGCGACCGGACCAGCATTTCGCTCTTCCTCACACCGACTACATGGCAGGAATACGAGCAGCTCTTCGGACTGCTTGGCAAAGAAGATGGGAGACGGTCGAAGGGAACTTAAATTGCGTGCCATTGCGCCGCGACTGTTCCCATGGACCTATCCCCCAATGCCGCGGCGGCTTCAGGTTGCTTTCTGTCGTCTTCGAATCGGACACACTCGTGTGACGCATCGCTATTTGATGGAGCGTTCGCCTGCGCCCTATTACAATGACTGCGTCGTCCCCCAGACTGTTCGGCACATTCTTGTCGAATGTCCCAGTCTGGGTGATCTTCGCGCACGATACCTGTCCCAGTACCGGGATGGGCGGGGTCGCTACCGCCTGTCCCTTGTACTCGGGACGAGTGCGTGCACTTTGACTGGTGGACTTGTTGACTTTTTAGGGGAGGCCGGCCTTCTCCCTTTCATTTAACCAGGTTTAATTGTTGTTTTCTGTTAGTTTTGTTATTGTTATTTCTTTTTATTGTTGTTTCCTGTTAAATTTTTTAAAGTAGCCTAGAACTAGGCTGTTTGTTTACGGCAACTTGTGCCTAAGTCGGCGGTCGCCAGATAGCCCCTTAAATAAAAAAAAAAAATCCATCAGGAGAGAAAGTGGGGCATGCATGTCTGACCCCAACATGGTCAAGACAACATCTAAAATGGCGGGAGCCATGACCCGACGGGCTCCACTAACCATTGCCACTCACGGGGGGTTCGCCCTGTCGAACTGCTCCCACCAGGAGCGTTCAATCTTGGGCCGTCTGCTCGCTCTTTTCTTTGCTGAGTCATGTGAAAAGAAAATAGGGACTGCTGCTGATGCCGAAGTGGAGTCATTAAGGAAGAGGAGGAGAAGAAAGCCACCTCACCCGTCGACATAGGAGGAGAAACTCCTTCTTCCACGAGATTCTTGGAGGGGCCCTGAGAAATCAGGGAACCTCGTCAAAGACGGCTTACATGGGTATGTAGGCATAAATAACAGAACACCTCCTATCCAGGTGAAGCTGCAATGCTACTGCATGAAAGAAAGTTTTTTAAACCAAAAGAAGAACGGAAACATAGTGCCGGTTGTAAATCACGCATCTTCCTGCTCTGCCCCCATCTCGTGGTGGTGGGGCTGCAAAACCCCTTTTCCCCGAGAAAAGTCTCTCACTGGAATGGTGGTACGCTTCTCAGAGGCAGAATTCTGAGCGCTGTTGACCGAACAAGGCTCTGAATGGGTTATCACCTTCGAGGATTTATCGGAGAATGTTTGGCTCACTATCTGAGTCTTTTTCTTTCTCTGCCGCGAAACTTTTGGTGGGCGGGTGACTTCGCAGGCGGAGCTTCCCTCTGTTGGATAATTTTGTCTCCGAGCCACCCACTTCAACCTTCAGCTCTTTTGGTGCTGTCCTCCTTTCGAGGGGCAGCTTTAGGAACCCTTGAAGACGGCTTTACGACCACCGTCAGGGGTGTTGCCTTATTTGAGCCTAACAACTCGGTGAAATTGCGCGGTCGTTTCGCCTTACGGGAAACGTCACGCTTGGGGAAGGGGGGGGGGGGAGATTCCTCACTTAACCCAAGGCTGGGTGTGATCCCTTTGTGCCGCCAGCTCTACCAGGAAGAGAGCCCGAGGTAGAACCCACAGAAGAGTTTTGAATGGGCGCAGAAACGACCAAGAGCAGAGCGCACCTTTTTAAAATTAAGTCCTAAGACGTCACAGGCAGCGCCGGGCGCGACAAAACCAAGTCCTCAGCCTCATGAAATGTGCTACAATCCGTAGCTTGAACGGCCAGGATTTCCTTCTCCAGAAGCTACGCACCAGATTGTTAGAAGACGGGGAGTGCGGCTTTCCGCATTTGATACACTTAGCCATACACGATAGGGACTTAATGTGTACGGCCTTGGACAGCTGTAAGATAATGTTTTCTAATGAGTATTCTACGAGTTCACTCGCGTAAACCACTCCTTTCACGAATTTCATAGTAGACTGCGGCGTCACATTCACCGGCGAGCCATTAAGTAGCCGAGGGGCAATCGCCAGTAGGCCCCCTTCTGAGAAATAGGTCACCTTCGCTTCCCTATTGCTCTCCTATGCTGGATCATGTTGCTTTTGCCCAACATGCTGCCATTAGTGGAGCAAATAACCAGAAAACGTTTGAAGCCAGCGGGCTCAAAAACACCAGGTAGTCTCTCAATGAGCGGCCACAATGTAATCGAGGCTACGCTCAGCGCACTTGCAACTTTGGATTTTTCTGCCCCCCTATCCTCCGAGGGCGCCAACTGGGCCGGACGTGTTGGTCTTCGCCTGGTGGCCTGCCGAAACGGTAGCCGGGATGGAATCCTCGTCCGTCTCCGGAGCCCCTGCCTCTTTTTCCTGTGCTTTATCTTTTGGGGAGAAGAGGGTGAGGAATGAACCCGCTTCTCTCCACCGAACCCAAGTTGGCTCCAATGGAAGATCCTGCCATACGCGGATGGGTCGCCTTCGTGACCATCTCCAGTCTCAGGCGGACGTACTTGTGCCCCCCTTCCCTCTAAGGTATCGCGAATCCCTTTTGAGGGCTCTTCATTTTCGTCTTGGGATGGTTGCTCGACCTTCATTGGGGAAAAGAGGGGGCATTTATGCCTGTCGTGGTATTGTTCTTGTTACTTTAGAGCGCCAGTCTGACCCTAATTACTTAAGAAGGACAACAATACTTCTATATTGGCTGAGTGGACTTTTTAATCACCTATTTATTGAGAGAGTGCCACAGCGTCTAATCCGTTTTAAGGAGAGAGCCCGTTAAACAAGTAAAGGATCCATTGAAACACCAGGATTATCCAAAAATAAATATATATTTTAAATTTATCAATTTACTACAAAAATAAAATATTTACAATCACCTAATAAGTTTAACTGAGATAACCATACTTGAAACCGGGCCTATTTCAGAAGCTATTCATGTCCAAATCGAAATAGGCTCCAAGTAAAAAACCAATTGCCGATTAGATATTTTATAGTGATCATTTTAGATTAGCTTTAAATTCCAATTTAAGGTTCACTCTTCTAACTGTAAATATGACGAGGTTCACTAACAATTGTCTCTACTTCAGTTAATTTGAGTACCGTAATAAAATCATACTAAAGCAATACAAATATAAATGGTCAATCTGACTTACATGGAAGAAAGGATCAGGGGTTGCCGGATGTCATTAGATGGCTTTCTCGCGCTTCGTTGTGTTGGAGCGGCCGATTGTAGATTTTCCAGGAGATGGGAGGGGGGTAGGGGAATCCGATGTCTAATTCTTCGGTTCTACGTAAAAACGCGGAGGGATGAGTTGTACTCTCTGGCTCAAGGAGTGCTCTTCTGGATGCTCTTGAAGCCTCTTTGTATCATAGTCTTCTTCGAGGTGTTGCAAACTGGATTTTGGGGTATACGAGGAGATTTTGAATTTTCTTGAAAAAATGGATCTTCCTCGGGTATGTTTTCTTCTTTTCTCTTCGGTATTAGGATCGCAATTTGAGTCACTCGAGGGTGACGGGTTCTTCTATTATCTTACTTGCGAAATTCCCGTTTGGCACTAGGAATATTGGTCCAGCCAAGCTTCTTACTAAGCCTGTGCAGGATACTTCGGTCTAGCACCGATACAAAACGTAACATTCTAAGATATTTCGAAATTGGGTGAAGGACCGATCTTCTCGAACTGGTTCTCTGTCGTCTCTCACCGAATAATCTTTTCTTTCCTTATTGGCCTTATATATAGCCTGGCGACCGCCCCATCTAAGATGGTAGGGGCGATGCCGCAGAGGGGAGAGCGAGGGGTGAGGAAGGGTGGCACCGCGGTGCCCAAGTCGGCTTCTTAATTAGAGGCACTGCCAACCATCACCATCTTTGGTGTTCTTTTTGACTGGCACCGCTTTTTGTGGCGATTTAACCACGGGCCTCCGGATCTCGTAAGTAAGTGGATCCTTTGAGCGCTGCGTAATTGGGCTTTGGTGGTCACCTTGGCACAGAGGCTCGTTCCCGACTACCTATGCGGCCCGGAGATCAAAAAGGGTAGGCCGTTTGAATGTTATTCCACCGGCTAACGTTTCCACGACTCTCCTCATGTGGCTCGATTCTCTTGCTTTCTTCGCAGGGGGGGGGGGGACTTTAACGTATATGTCCGCCTGGCCCTCCGGGAGGCTTTATGCCGACGCCCCGCAAATTGAGGATGCATGACTACAAGGGCCACGTCCCGACGAGCCGCGCTTTCCCTTGCCCCTTGTTTGGTCTCATCGAGTCGCTCCCAGTGGGAGGGATCATTTTAGGCCGCCTGACTGCTCTCTTGGTTGGCATTCCCCTGTAATAGGAAAGGCAGCGCGGGGGCTGGCATTGGTCTCGAGAGATGATGTGTTGCATGGGCGACTCCACAGAAGGGGATGAAGGGGAAACTCCCGCACCCATAGGCTAGCAAGATGCCAAAGGGGACGCCCCTTTGCCGCAAACGGATGATGAGAGAGTAGCACCTCTAACCGGATTAATGGGAGTCTCGTCTTATCTCGTCCTCCCTGACACCTAGGGAGGGCGAAGCCGCACTTGGAGGCGGATCCCCATGCGCCTTCTTAATATTGCATTGTATCGAATCCATAATTTAGAAATAGAAAAAAAAAGGAATTTATGGAAAATATATACAATGACTTGGGAGGTTAAGAGAAAAGTCTTCATGAGATCATACTCGGTCCAGGTCCTGTGTTCATGGACTTTGCCAACCCGGTCCACCATTCCGGCAAATTGTTCTAGAGATTTAGCCATAAAGGATGATGGCGGCGTATCCACTTTTTATGTGTAATGGAAAAATGTGATTAGAGTCGACGGCCAATCAGCCAGCGGGGGGCATTCCACCCCCGCAGCAGGTAGGGACCTCACGGTATACCTTGCAATTCGACTAAGGCTCATAAGAGGCCGAAAGTGCGCCGGGCAACCAGAACCTCTGTAGATAGAAGAGCAAGGGGTAGGTGCAGGGCTGGATTTAGATTTGATGAGGCCCTAAGCTATTTGAGATAACAGGGCCCTTTAGATGTCCTCTGTCGGCGACAAATTGTCGCTGTTTCTTTGTGTTTAATACGCTATATGGTAATTTTTGGACTTAATAGATATCTAAGCCATTTGCACTTGACATAATATGTATTTTATCAAAGTAATTGTTGAATTGAAATACAATTAAGAAGAGGTATATTAATAATGAAATAATTATTAACCTCTAACTTAAAATTATTTTTATTCATAACAAACTTAATAATGCAAACACTTTGGTAAAACAACAAAAGTTCTTTTAGAAACACAATTTACAGAGGCTTATAATCTAGTCTCTAGAAACTTGCTATAAGGACTAATTACATTAATGCATCTACCCAATACCCATTAAATTGTATAATTTTATCAAGATTCATTGTATACTGTGTATACAAATAGAACACAAACATAATCTAAGCTAAAATACTTTCTTTCTTGCCTTTGCCAAAGCAAAGTCACTGATGATATCATCAAATGATAAACTGCGTAGTTTGTCACTTTCTCTGCACCAGAGACTGAGGGAACGTAATTTATCTTGAGTCATTGTTGTTCTAAATTCATTTTGATCCTCTTCAGCTTATAAAAGGATCTCTCTCCAGAGCAATCATCTTATTAAGGAACATTCTCAAAATTGCTTCTACATTAGGAAATGTACACCCCGTTTTTTTTCTTTAATTTTTTGGGGGCCCCCAAGAAATTAGAAGTAAAATACGTAATCGGCAAAACTGTTGCACTATGTAGGGTTTTTTTTTATCGTATATTTTGGAGATGCATACCCCTTTTTTTTTCTTTAAATTATTTTGGGGGCCCTAAGCTATAGCTTGTTTAGCTTATAAGTAAATCCGGAACTGGATAGGTGGGTACGTAATAAAAAGAAGTAGAGATAGGAGGTCCACTAACGAGTAGTGTGGGTGATCATCTGGTGCTACGTGATCCCGGTATGGCATGCAATCCACCAAGGCTACCGAACAAAACTCTGTGCAGATAGGAACAGTCCTCCGGATACAAATTGCGGGTAGAAAAGGTTGAGGAGATAGCCGTAATACTAAATAATATTATTAAATAATAAACTACTACTAATAGTAAAAATGCATAATAATGATAATAATACACAATTCTAATAATAATTAATAGTGCTAATAAATTTTACTAAATAATAATAATAATAATGGAAACTAATAATAAAGTACTGCTGAGAGGGAGCGAGGGGAAAGTGGACAGACAACTTTCCTAGGCCTATTCAGTGTTTTCATGTCAACCCAGTGACTGTGCTTCCCTAATTTGAACTCCTAATCCAGGTACCAAGTGTACCAGGGTATCCCACCCCTCCCTTGCACGGCTCATGTTTAGGAATCCATCAGAAGATAATCTTCGACATCCACCCGGGTTGCGGCAATCGTGGCATCACGGATCCCGCACACCATGAAGTATGAAGATTCCAATGCCCCGAGAGCAATCAGGGGGCTTTGTCTCTCGTTAAAGATCATAATCCGTTCTCAGAACCAGGCACGACCAGTTATGTCCCGTACCGAGCGGGGCATTGCAACCAGCTGGGCCGCGAAGGCAAACACAGCGACTGGTAAAGCCATTTGACTTCAAAACAGAAGCAATGCCGCGTGGATGTCATCCCACTCCTGGGACATGGCGCCTGTCAAAATCAAGACCAAGGAATTGGTGGAATACACCAGTTCCAGCTCGAACATCGTCTGGACCAGGGGCGGTGTCCGCGCAGGAAGCGAGAGCGTAAAACTCACTCAATGTGAACCTGTCGTTAAATGGTTCTCCGCCTCGGGATGTAAAGTTCAGTCGGCGGCCTTAAGCGCCATCACGACGTGCATTGAATGCTGGCGGAACATCATCTCGGCTAGGAAAGGTGGAGAATTCGGTCGCGAGGTCCGAGATTGCGGCCCCGTTCTCCTGGAGAACGTACGGTGTATCCTGCGAGAACTTGCTCCGAATTCTTTAGACTCGCTTCTACACCTCTGCAAGAGGGGTCTTCCGATAAATTGAAGACACGTCCGCCAGAAAGACGACGGGCGTGATTCGAAACATAGCGGAAACTAACTCTATCTCGACAAAATTATCCGACACTGAAATCGTTCGGGTGCGCTTATAGCTCATGGAGGAATAACACTTATGTATAAGGGCCGTCTCACACTCGGATGACCAAAACGGAATCGGTCGGCGTGAACAAGGGCCAGACGTTCTAGGAATAATAGTTAGGCCCACGGCGATGAGGTTGCCGGACAAAAACTCAACGGCCCCATCCACCGACCTAAACTCCTCGAGTGGGACAGAGAAAGCAATGATTTGTGAAATGTGGACCACCGTACCAGTTCTAAGAACGACCGGAGTGGTCTTTCAGAATATGATATTGGAATGAGAAATTGATTGCTACCATGGAGGTCATAGACTAGCTGTGCATCCGGAGAGCACAGAGATAGATCTAAACAGGAAAATGAACCAGTTCTCGGGCAATGATGCGTAGACTAATCCACATTTAGGCCACTAATCTCCAGCTCGTCGATCAGGTCGGCAATGGCCTAACACCTGAGATATAGCGTGTAGTGCCCCCTTCCCCACACACAGAGTGGGTGTTTACCGTTCCAATCCCAGAACAAAAAAAGGTCTTAGCAACCGTACCACGATTCTATTGGTAATTCAAAAAAGGACATCGGATATGTTGGCACTCTTATAAGAGTGTTCACGCCCCATACGGCGGTGCATCTTAGAATCATGGCCTGTTTATGACGACACCCACCGGTGAGAGCCAAAGATGGTCACAAACCCTCATACTGTCCAGTGGTGACTAGGACCAAGGAAAGCATAGAAGTACTATAAAAAGAGGGAAATTAAATAAAGAGAAAGAATGGCATGATAAGTCTACTTGGTCACAGGCAAGCTTGCTAACCCCCATTGAGTAGAGAAGGCTGGAGCACGTACGCAGCCGCACTCGAAAGACGGCAAAGATGGGGAGGGAATGAAGACTATGATGATAGTTTAAGGCGTGATTAAACAAGGTATTAATTTTAAAATTTATTAAATTATACAAAACTTAAGAGACTGAACAATTATCATAGTTAAAATTTACGATTAAAAAGTCTAAAAATATGTGAAATGCATTTCCATATACACTTAGTGAATTAATGACCTCTCCAGGAGGAATTACACATCGAAAACGGCGGTACAAAAGCCTTTTGGACTCCCCAAAGCCGTGAAAGGCCTTCCAACGGCACCAAAACATCAAGTTAACAGGACTGGCCTCAACATTGGGTTCAGTCAAATGGAAGAATTTAAGAAGAATGGATGTCACTAACTAATCATCACTCTGTTCCATCTCGACATGAGATAAGAACTGCAAACGTTTTTCCACCCCAGCACAAATTGTGCCCTTAACTATCAGTCAGCATCTCACCATAACAAACTCATCCACCAAAATAAGTGGAGAAAAATACTAGAGTAAAGCAAGCAGCTGCGATATCCACAGAGTATTCAGGGATGGACGGGACAGTGATACCCTTCTACTCGCAATGACATGAGTTACAGGGTAACGAAAAGTGTCCAAATCTAATTCTTCCAAACTCACTAGTATATATTTTAGTCAGAGACATTCACAAACTAGCATAAAACTAGTTCAATTAAACCTCGAGCCAATAGTACACTGCTTCTTTTCTAAGTGTCGCTCAACGATAAACACCCCGAAGCTAGATTTGATAAAGACAATAACTAAAATGCAAATCCAGCCACCTGCAGGATATTGTCTCCTAATGACAGGGCAGGCAGTCCTAAGTGCGTATGTCAGCTTCCAGCCTGACATCACAATTGAACACAACATTTGTTTGTAGCAAATACTCTGGACAATAATCCTAATCAAGTAGGTCAAATACTAATACGAAAAGACTTTTAGAGGAAACTAACATTAAAGAACATCTTTGAAGACATATAACTGGCCCATTTGATACAAGAAAGAAGGACCACGAGAATTTTTCAGACCAAGTTACAACCAAAACACACTCACTTCATCTCTATGATGAAACGACTACAGATTAACAGTGATAGAACATCGGGTGGCCAAGACAGCTATTCACCCCCCCCCCTCCCGATAGTAATTAGGTAAGAAGTATCCCGCCCCACCTTTCAACTAAACTTCAAAATATGCCACAAGGAAACTGTTCCTTCCATCACTTTCTTGCAATGAAAGGGAAGGGGCGGGCATTCCGTTAATGCCCAACGAGTCGAATGAGTATTGTGCAACTGTGAATAATAGAAACAAAACATGGCGTTAGAAAATTTTCAAAATAAATTCAAACCCAAAGAAAAGACACATTGAGGAATTGATGCGCTCGTGAACGCGGGATGCTCCCTTGTGCTTCCAATAGCGTTATACAAATTAATCGACGGCAGACAAAAAACAAAAACAACAACACCCCGTTCATTCACTCTCATTCTTCGTTGGATTTATGAAATACAACGCCAGAAGCCAAATGCCTGGTATAAGAAACCTAAGAGCCAGATGCAATTTAAGCTAACGAAAATTGGCAGTAAAACTTGCAACAAACCCAGCAACATAAGACATTTTAGAATTTTCAAAATATAACAACAATGAAAAATAATAAACTCTATTGATTAACAATGATGCGGAGCCATTAAGATATTGCACACGTACGGGTCACAGACCTCTTTAGTTATTAAAATTATAAAACAATAATTCACATCTACAGGTGAAAAAATGCAACTCGAAAAAATGTTCTTTGTTGTTGTTTCTAGTTGAAACCCACAAATAAAGTTTAGTTTAATTTCGCATAAATCAAAATAGCTAAAGAAAAGCGCCTTGCAGAATTCTCAAGAGAAGATCGATTGGAGCACAAAGTCGGTACCGCTATAAAATAATACGCATATTACATCCAGTAAATTACTATTAAATACGTTAATACGTACACGTAAGCATGACGCGCTATAAAGAGTACGTGCAAAAATTGATTTAGTACGGAAAAGCGAGAGAGCGTTGCTATACAAATCATTTATGGACGCATCTAGGAAAAAGCTTTCGATGGATCCATTTGACCGGATCCTTAGATGAACGGCTGTGAATGATTGCCAGGATAAAAACATTCAAATTCAATTCGAGGTTGTGAAAAGGGTGTAATGAGAGGCGATTGGGGAAGAAGTAGATGGAAATGGAGAATGGAGAGAAGGCAGGAAAAAATCTGAAGTGCCGGAATCATTGTTGTTCCCATTGACCTGCAACGAAAAAAACAAATGAGTAATTGTAACTACTACCTCAATTACATTTTTTTTATATATAAAGTCATTGCTTTTGTTAGGTATTTTTTTTCTTTATAATACTTCATTTTGTATAAATTGCGTTTACAAATGCTCACAGCATTTGTAGTAAATGTCTCAAAGATAGAGAAATTAACAAACCTGCAAAACAAGTCTCACGGATGAGGGGCGAACGACAGTCCCTCATAAAACCAAGACACTGATGTTTATAATTCTGTTCCAGATACGAGGGGCGGTCAATAAGTTTTGCGAATAGGTAGGGCAAAACAGAGGAAGGGGGATGTTTGTTTGTGGGGGTGTTAGGACAAGCCAGGACCTGCAGCCGCACGCTCCTGCCTCCTCTATTTAAGAAGCAGTAGCTGATCGCAGATCGTCAGTCGCAAAGTTTTCAACAATGAAAAAGGTTGAGCACCGCGCAGTGATCAAATTTTTGAGATCCATGAACGCATGGTTGCAGTGTACACCGACACCGCCCCTTCCTATGCAACCATTGCTCGCTGGAATAGGCAGTTCCGCTATGGTCGTGAGTCTCTTGAAGATGACCCCCGTCCAGGGCGCCCGTCAGACGTGACCAACGAGGACAATGTGGCCCATGTGGAGAGGATAATCCTCGAAAATCGACGGGTGAAGGTCGAAGAAATCGAGCGAGAACTTGGAATATCACATGGAAGTGTTATCAACATCATCCACGACAATTTGGGTCCCTAGAAACCTCACGCCCCATGATCGAATTCAACATCGTCAAAGTCCACAAGGCCAGAGTTGCACAAGTTGCCCTGCACGAGTGCGGATTCGACGAGCTCAACCATTCCCCCCCCCCCTACAGTCCAGATCTGGCCCCTAGCCACTAATTTTTATTCCGCCAGCTCAAGGCTGCACTGCGTAGACGCCGGTTTGGGGACGATGAAGATGTAAAGCTCGCCGTCCAGGAGTGGATTGAACGAACAGCAGTCGGGAATTCGAAGCCCCAGGGACAAGTGGCGCAAGTGCATTGAAGTCGAGGTCACTTATATTGAAAAATAATAAAACACTTTTCCTCATATCTCGTTTCCTTATATCCGAATTGCAAAACTTATTGATCACCCCTCGTACATGGCCTCAGAAACACAAAGACGCAACTGGTTTCAATGTACCACAGTCAACCTAATTTTCAGCCCCACCTACCTGTATTATGAGAGGTGGAAGGTTCCTATGAAGGCCAGCACGTCTCCACGATGGATTCTCAGATCCTTGAAGTTGGAGATTTTGTGGGTGTTACGCGCATGTTTAAGGTTTGGGCAGTAAAGGAGAGTTGTGTTGGTTGCATAAGCTGCCAGCAAAATGAGAGCCAATAGCGACTGGGGAAGATGCTGAACCTGCGTGTAGAAGCGCTTCCTGCAATTGTGTACGTCGTAAAGAAAGTGGAATCTGCCCGGTGTGAACAAGGAGGCTCTGTATACGGGATGTGTGGAAGGCACTGGTGGCCAACTTGAGACCAGTGTGGTGGATATAATCCACTTTCCACACTAGACGAACGGATGCAGAGGAATAAAATTTGCACCCGTAGTCTAGATTAGAGCGAAAATTGGCGGCAGAACAGTAAAAGGCTCTCAGCAACCAACGTGTTGAATGCCACAGAATGAATGAGGAATTCGTATGCCACGGACACAAGAAAAACTAAGCTGCGAACATGCTCCTCCCAGGTGAGGCATTGGTCAAATTCAAGACATAGGGGTCGGGGCGAGTCTCATTTAGTAACAGGTCAGGGTGATAATGTCTTATTATAGCGACAAAATTATATAACCTTGGTCTTGGCAAACGAAATGTGTGTGTTTCGGAATACTAAGAGTCGGAGTTTGGAACCTGTGGGAGCTGGCGCTACAGAGTAGGAATATGAGCCACATCAAAAGAGAGAAAAGTCCTCTATGTAGCCCGTCTCCACTCCCTTTCGAATTTAAATCATAAGAGCAATCAGCCATATCCTGCAGAAGGTTTGTACGAAGAGATTTGTAGATCATTTAAAATGCATATAACCACAGACATTGTGGTTAGGAGGGCACAGAACCTTCCAGGTGTCAGCTGACATCTTGCAGGGGTGTAAAAGGATAGGGGAAAGATGGCGGGGAGGCAGTAGAGAAAAGGAGGGCAAAAATTCATATATCTTAAAACCCACAACCCCAAGTGGCACAGCGCACACCCCACCCTACTCTTCCTTGGATGAATGGTTGAAACCATCGAGCAAAATCCGCAACTGGCCAAGAAAATAGTTGAGAGGGAACTTGGAAAGAAAATAGCACTTTAGGAATAAAGGCCACGTAGATTCAAACTAGTTTGAAATGTTAAGAGGTCTGGGACCTGGAGGGTGTGCCACTCCTCCAGGTACCAGGCATATTTTTTTTCCTTTTCAAAGGCGCATATCTGGCGACTGCCATTAAAACCCCCCAAACAAAAACAAAGCCAACAACCACCAAAAGATAGAGAGAACATTCTTTTTCTTTCCAAAGGCGCCCATCTGGCGACAGCAACCACGAGCATTAGTCTCTGGATTTAAAATTTCAGCCTACAACTCGGCTATTTTAAAATTCCCACAAAAAAAACAAACTAAAAAGAGAGCACACTGGCGGGGTCGGGGAAATGCGCCACCCCGGTACAGAAGTATGCGCTCAAACAGCCAAGAGTGTTAAATAAAATAGAGGGGGCCAGCCTCTTCCAGAAAGTCTATTAGTTCAGTGGTATGTGTGCACGAATTACCCGGGGTACAAGGAACAAGCCATAACGACCCAGCTCGTCATGGTACTGGGACAGGTAACGTGTGCGAAGATCCCACAGGCTGAGAGATTCAATGCGAATGTACCGAATGGTAAGGGGGGTGAACCTAGAATAACGTGCAGGTCAGGCCGGAGGGCTAACCTGAATTCCTGCCAAGTAGTAAGTGTGAGGAAGTGCGAAACGCGGGGCTGCTCGTCCATTCCTAGCGGACTCTTTGGCGCCCTCATTCCTCGCAATCCCTATTCGTTAAGGAACCGAGCAGAAGATATTCTCAACATCCGTCCGAGTAACGGCGACCGTGGCGTAACGAATACCGTGAACAAGGTGGTGCGGAGATAAAAATGCCGAGAGCACTAAGGGCGCTTTTTGAGTGGGTACAGAGACGCCGGACTCGGGCGTACACCGGCATAATGCACGCTAAAGGGCAAGTAGCATATTTCCGGAATCAACAAGCAGTCTCAAAATGGCTCGTGCCGAAGGTACCGGGCACCAGACGTTGAGTAGCGTGGTGGATCGCATCCACCTCCCGCAATTCTCGCTTGGGTGCGGATGCTTAAAACTCGCATCTGTAGTCAAGCTTCGAACGAACATAGGATGAGTAGAAAAGCAAGGCAATACCCAAAGTTATGAACGCCACGGGACGAAGAGCATCCATGGCGCTGGTACAAGAGACCAGAAGGTTGCGAATATTAGCGCCCTAGGCAAATGTCATTTAAGAACGAGTCTTGGTCGGGGTGAACCAGTGGATGGTGGCAGAAATGAAGTACTTTACTCTTGGCGATTGAAAACCGAACCCTGTGCATTTCGGCATAGCGTGAGATGGGGTTCAATGTCTGTTGGAGTCGACGCTCCAGAGTTAGCATCTGGGCCGCACTAAATGAGATCGAAAGGTTATCCATATAGAGCGTGGCGAGACCATCTTTCAGCAGTATGGAAGTGATACCGATGATAATCAGGGCAAAGTGTGACTGAGGACACTTCTATGCGGGACGCCCTCTTCCTGCTCCAGTGGGTCCGGAGAAGGCTCCCTCTACACGTACGCGGAATCGACCATCTCGTAGAAATTCAGATATGATAATTGGGAGGCGTCACCTCGCCTACAACGTATGGAGGGTCTTCATGATACCGTATCAATAAACACCGTGGAGTGGGACTTGCAGAAGTCGCACTGCACAGAAAGAAGACAGGTGGCCTCCGCTGGCTAGGAAGAAGGCTAATCTAACATTTACCAATTAATCCAACTTGCACACGCAGGATGTTAGAGAAATTAAAGCGGAAGTGGGCTGGGGTAGAGTGATCTCTCTCCGGTTTATGAAAAGCGAGCACAGTAGGCATTCGCCAGGAGTCTAGCCATTGTACTGACGAGACACAGCGCCCTATCTGCTTCCAGCTTAGTCTCTCCTCCTTCCGCTAACATCTACTTTCTGCCTTTCTGTGCAACTTTCCTTTCTCTGACCGCAGGGGGATACCTTATCCTCTTAATCCGTCTAAGCTTAAGTACCTGACGAGCTACCTCATGCAGTTTCAGAACAGAGGGTTTGGAGGTAAAGTCCAGTAGACGGCCTTCAGCGAAATCACAACGTGCATTGCCAGCATCTGGACTAGAGAATGCGGCGATAGATTCCGCTAAGGACGTGGCATCAGAGATTGCGGTCCCGTCGGATTGTAGAACGGGAGGAGGCTCCTCTGAGAACTTGCCCCGAATCAGTATTACTCGCTTTCAACGTCTGAAAGGGTCTTTCAAGTTATGTAAAGACACGTATACAGCCAAGAAGAGCGGCGGACATGCTTCGAGACAGCTGTACCTAGCCTTAGCACGAAGAAATTCATCGATGGTGAAATCGATCGGAAGGTAATTATAGCGCATGTAGGCATATCGCTTCTGCCTGAGGGCCTTTTCACACTCAACTGACCATCTCGAAAGTGGACGGCATGCAAAACGACCAGACGTTCTAGGAATGGTAGTTAGGCTCACGACGATGAGGTTGCCATAGAAAAACTCAACGTCTTCATCAACCGACCTAAAGTCCTCGACTGGTCTGAAATACAGACCACCACGCCCGTTCAAAGCACTAGCGGTGGTGGTTTCTCAGGCAGCAGCGGACAAGAAAATTATAATTGAATGTGAAAGTAGTCACTACCATAAAGGTCATCGACCACCTCCAACCCCAAATCTGGCTGTGAATCCGGAGAAGTCAGGGTCAGATCAAGGTAGGACAAAGAAGTGCTTCTCGGGCATTCATGCGCAAACATATTCACATTTAGGACAGCTCGTCCATCAGGTCGGCAAGGACCCATGGGAATGATCAAGTAGCCTTCATAAATGGGGTATCTAACATTCAAATCTCCGAGCAGTAGAGAGGACCTGGACGACAGTGCCACGCGTCTCCGAGTCATCCGGTCCAGCCTAGGGTTGTGGCGTTATGAACCGAAGCTCCTTTACTGCTGTCCTCATCTCGGGGTTTTGCCTCAGAGTCTAATGGCTCGGTGGTGGCACGCGGCCGTTTTGCCGTACGGGAAACGGTCACGGTTTTAGTCGAGGTTGAGCGTGAACCATTTGTGCTGCCAGATTAAACAGGGGAGCACCTGGGTTTAGAATAAGCGCGGAAACGACCATGGTCATAGGCATGGAGGGGCCAGGAGCAGGTGCTTTTAAAAATTGAGGCATAAAACGTACTAGGAAGCGCCTGGCGCGCCAGGACAAAGTCCTTAGCCTCGCAGAATGAGAGAGGATCCGCATCCTGAACGGCCAGGATTTCCTTCTCTAGGAGATACGTACACATTGCTTCGAACAAGCGGGATGCGGGTCTCCGGAATTGATACACGATTCGTCAGGCGGTAGAGATACCACCCGGCACGTACCGACTTAGGAAGCCTGTTACGGTCGAACGTGACGAAGAGTGTCGGGGGTGGGTATCGAGGCCCCTCCCTGTTTTCTCATCACACGTTCGACCTTGACCGGCCCGTGGTCGGACACTGTCTTTCCTAAGGTGATGTCATTTATGTAGTAGTCGACGAGTTCCCTCGCGTAAGCCAACAGTCAACAGCGAGAATTGAATGTCTCAAGGGCACTATCATGGCCGCCTAGAAAGGGTCCGACGCATTCGCCAGAAGGCTCACATCCGAGAAACGGGTCACCTTAGGATTTCTACGAGTCAAATCAGCTAATGCTTTTCTCTGATGTATCATGTTGCTTTTGCCAAAATGCTGCCAACTGTGGAGCGAATAACCAGAAAGCATTTGAAGTCATCCGGTTAAAAAACGCCAGGTCTCTGAATGAGGGGGGGGCTCGATGTAATCGAGGCTCCGCTTACAGGTTCAGTGTTTGGTACCGAGCCCAAGTTCGCCCCCATAGAAGATCCTGCCATGCCCAGCTCGGAAGGGGACGGGGGGGGGGGGGAGCTCCACAAGTAGCTGTTCCCCACAGGCGTCATCGTTCCCAATCGAAGAATGCATGCCTTTATGTACCATGGAAATTTCATTTACTTACTCATGATATTTTTGAAAATATTCTAATAAAGGAAAATCATTCTCTTATTTTGCTCAGTAATGTAACTGTAACAGGCTAGACAAGGTACCCCCGTGTTGGGAAGAGAGATAGTCCTTAAAAAAAAGGTGGGTGTTAAAAGGGACAAGGGTCTAGGGAAATGCACCAGTTTAGCCAAGGTCTCGTCAGAGTTCAAGACAACCAATTGAGCAGGGA
Organism: Ceratothoa steindachneri; assembly: GCA_963969495.1. Taxonomy (NCBI): domain Eukaryota; kingdom Metazoa; phylum Arthropoda; class Malacostraca; order Isopoda; family Cymothoidae; genus Ceratothoa; species Ceratothoa steindachneri. Next base: position 67,582,201 of record OZ018324.1, on the reverse strand, counting down.
ATTTCTTATTTGCACTCGGGCAAGGACGACGTGTAGCTCCTCGATGTACCGGGTGTAAGTCTTAACCCCTGCATGGTTACCAGGCGTAAGTCTAGATGGGACATTTACTAGCGAGGTCATCTACGTAGAGTGTAGCGAGAACAACATTTTCCAGCACAGAGATGTTACTGATGATTCTCAAGGAAAGTGTGTACGACGAGGTCACACTCCTCTTGCCCAGCAGACCTGGGGAGGGTCCCTCCTCCCCCCCACGTACGGGGAAACGAGAGTCCTGTAGGAACTCGAACTCAAATATTGAAAAGAGTCGCCTCACCCAGACAGTTTAGATTTTTTCCATGATACAGATCGAAAAACACTGGTGAAGTGCTGCCTACGGAAGGTCTTACAGAGAGCACTCTCCAGATGAAGCAGATGATTCGGCGTGGAGTGGAAGTCACGGAAGTCACTCTATGCATAAAAACATCTACAGGAAATAAACAAACCTAAAATTTATCAACTTCTCCATCAACCTAATACGCAAAAGAGGTTAGAGAAATCGAAATAAAAACAGCCGGGGCGGAATGATTTCTCTCCAACTTGCGAAAAGCAAGCACAGTTTCCATTTGCTAGCAATCTGAGAACATTGACCTTCAACCAGATTCCACCTGGGTGAGAAAACAAGGGATAAGAGGTGTAAAGTATATGCTGGGTTTATAGATCGTGAGAGAGATTATGAGTCTGTAGGCAGGGTGTAAAGAGGTATGGAGTGGGTGGTAGCGTTGAACGATGGGGAAAAGTGTTTATGTCAGGCATTTTGGGAGGAAAGAAGGCAGGAGTGTGGTGTGAGGCTTGATCTAGATGGGTGTGATGTCGCCAAGGATATTTAATATACTTATGCATAAAGTACTGAGAGAAATATCAATGCTAATGGAGCATAGGTTATGATTATGTTGAGTATCGTGATAACCGGGTATTAGTGGCTGAGAGTGGGATGTGTGAGAAGCTAAAACTAAATGCAGAAAAGACTAAAGTGATGATGTTTGGGAGTAAAGATGACATGAGCTATGACAGTCAGTGGTGTGACCCTTAAATAATGCAACCTTTTAACCAAGTGGTGTGGATGAGGCAGACAATGATGAACTATAAGGTTAAAGATATTTTACTGAATCACACTTGCTTGATCGTGATGGATTCAATGTATGAGATGATGGGTTCCACTACTACACATAAAAGATTATTTACGACTAGAGAAAGATGCAACCTAATTTCGCCATTCTGGTTTCAGTCTAAGCATAGATATCTATGGTCTAAGATATAACTTACCTTGACCAAAAATTGCCTGAGAAAAATACCACAGTTGTGAGGTTGTGTGACTGACTTCATTCATAATCTATTAGGTTGAGGAATAAGTTCTTGCATTTTTTTTTAATATTGTGTTGATTTAAGTTTTGTTGACGTGATTTGTGCACATATTAAGAAACAATAATAAATAATGAGAGCAAAATTTGCAAAGGTTAGGCTACGTCTCTTAACAACGGAGACCATTAGGCTTTTGCTTAAGCTACATCTTGAAGTTGAGTAATAAGTCATTGCGGTTTATTTAAAAGTTGTTAATTTAATTTTTGTTCTGTACCCTCAAAATGGAATGTCAAGTTGAAAGAAAGGCGCATTTTCGACACTTCTTGTTATTCATTTTCAATCAAGACGGGAACAATGCAAACGCAGCCAAAACTCGTCGCGATATTTGTGCTGTGTACGGAGAAAATGCTTTATCAGAAAGGACAGCTCAATGGTGGTTTTCACGTTTCAAAAACGCACATTTCAATCTTAATGACGAAGAACGTTCTGGTCGCCCCATTAAGTTGGATGAAGATCAATTGAATGAACTTCATGAAAATCCTCGTCAATCGACTAGAAAATTGACTGAACAATTGGCGTGTGATCATAAAACTGTAGTGAATCCCCTTCATTCGATGGGAAAAGTTCAAAAACTCGGTGCATGGGTTCCACACGCTTTCAGCGAAAGCAACAAACTTCAACGCTCCACGATTGCCGCAGGTTTGCTTGCTCGTCACAAGGCTACTCGTGGATATAAGGACAGATTTCTTCACCGCATCATCACTGGCGACGAAAAGTGGTGTTTATGTCAACATGAACCATCGAAAACAATGGCTTAGCAACAATATAAAAAACACTTCCGCGATTAAGGCAAGGACTTCATCCACGAAAGACGATGCTGTGTGTGTGGTGGGATTGTGAAGGCATCATTCTTTATGAGCTCCTTGCGAACAACGAGATTGTAAATGCAGAACTCTACGTTCAACAAATGTATCGATAGCCGAAGCTATTCGTGAAAAGCGACCTCATCGACGTTATGGAGTCCTTCTGCAACACGACAATGCTCGTCCTCACATTTCCAATATGACAAAAGACGCCATCCAAACGCTTCATTGGAAAATCCTGCCGCATCTTCCATATTCGCCAGACTTAGCTCCATCGGATTTCCATCTGTTCCAATCGCTCTCCAACAATTTGCGCGGCGTTTCGTTCAATACTGATGTGGAATTAAGAACCTGGTTAGACGAATTCTTCGAGTCAAAATCCAGAGATTTTTATTGCAGAGGCATCGAAAAACTAGTTGAACGTTCGGAAGAAGTCGTAAATAACAACGGAGAATACATTATTGATTAAATTGCATATTGTTATCAATTAAAAATGAAGTTTTTCTAAAATTGTTAATGGTAATGAATAAATTTGATAAAACCTCAAGAACTTATTCCTCAACCCATTAAAAGGACTGTGAGATACAAAAATAACCCTTTTGATACGCAGCGGGAGGGAGTCACAAAGGGATGGGTACCCTACCTTTGAGGCGATATTCTCGAAGCTCCTCGTTTTGGCAGATAGGAAGGAAGGTTCTCCATGGGACAGAAGGAAAGGAGCATCGGTCGAGTGTCTCCTGAAGGTAGATGTATTAGGGCGGGAGGCCCAGCTTCCGTGCGATCCCTCTTGAGTTTCTCTAAGCATGTCACCAACAATTCCAAGGCTGTGGAATTCAAAGAGGTGTATGAAATATGGACATTCTAAACATTAAAACACGAGCCCCACTGAAGGAATGGTGCTTCAGTGTGGTACAACCACTCATAGTGACTCATTTGCTATGTTAAAGAAATTCTACACATTAACCTTACCCATTAAATTATTATTACTATAATACACCCAGACGAATCCTTTAATAGATACACACACACACACACACACATATATATATATATATATATATATATATATATATATATATATATATATATATATATATATATTAAATGGTGAAATCACATGACACGTGATATATAATGTAGTTAATAGCCCAAGCAAAGTAAAACTGCTATCACAACCTGGTAATTAAACTCAAATAAATTTGGGAACCATTTAAAAGCTTAACAAAGAAAATGGAATTTTTAGAAACAGAGAAAATAGGATAACTATTTTAACCCCTATATGAGAGTGAAAAAGGAGTCAGATTCAAACCTGTGTAGACAAGCGAGCTTCGCTATTAGAACCACAACGCTCATCGATTGAGCCGCCAACATCAACAAAAAGATCGATTCGAGAAGCCTTTTGAAGAACGCACTGTTTTTTTTCATCCAGTGAGAGGCAAGCATTTTTTTTTGTTAAGGAAAGGGCCTGGGCGTTTGTTTATAATACGGAAAAATCACATGACACGTGGTATATAATGGATGTAATTAATAGTCCGAGGAAAGGAAAACTGGTAAACTCATTGGAATAGATTATGTACCCCCTCCTACTAAAAAAAATACATTTAAAAGGCATTTTGAATAAACCCTTTTTGGGGCTGCAGATGGTAGCTCAGTCGATGAGTATCGTGATTCTAATAGCGAAAAGCTTTGACGAAGCAGGTTCAAATACAACTCCTTTTGTACTTTCATATAGGGGTCAAAATAGTTATCCTATTTTCTGTAATCTATTCCAGAGTTTAATTACTAGGTTGTGATACCAGTTTTCCTTTCCTTGGGCTATCATATATATATATATATATATATATATATATATATATATATATATATATATATATACATATGTATATGAAAATCAAAGCAGGAACAGTATTCAAAACATGTATAATGGGACATTGTGAACATTGACATGTTTATCATTTGCGTAATATATGCAAAATTGAGAAGTTCCAAGAATTTAGATGGTTTCTTACTGAAGGAAATTCCAGTTCAGTAATTGCAATATTTGTGTAATGAGAAACCACTATGTTTACAGATCCTCATTGTATTGAGTGTGGCAACCTGCACACAGAAATTGGCAGACAGCCAGGGATCTGAGGAGCAAGGGGAGAGTGTCTCTTTATGAGACAGGTATGTTTTGAGATATTGTATCAATTGGAATACAAGGAGTAAAGGAAAGGAAGTACCCTAGGAGACCTTACGGTTCATTCAAAGATGGTACCTTTGGACTAGCAATCGAGCAGGCACATGGCTGCTCAATTGTTTTGCGTCCCTAAACGGCCACTTTTCAAGACTTTGTCTAGTCTTGACTTGAACTGGTCAACAGATTCACTGTTGACAACTTCCACTGGAAGTGCGTTCCACTTACCGCAGATACTGTAAGTGAAAAAATTAGCACACAGATTGCGGTTGTAACGCTTCAGTTCAAGTTTGAAGCCGTGATTGCGCGTTCTGTTCTCACTCAGTGTGAAAATATCCCGATAGTCAACATTGTCGAACCCTCGAAGTATTTTGAAAACTTCGATGAGCTGACTACGCAGTCTACGGGTTTACAGCGAGAACAGATCTAATTCCCTTAGTCTATCCTCATAACTTTTATTTCGGATAGAGGGAATCAGCTTGGTTGCCCTGGCTTGTACGCGTTCCAACCTTGCGATATCCTTTCGAAACGAAGGACTCCAAAATTGTACGGCATACTCCAGGTGCGGCCGAACGAGGGAGTTGTACAGACAAAGTACTATCTCCTTGTTACGGTATCCAAACTGGCGCTTTATGTAGCCTAACATCCTTTGGGCTTTCTTCTCTGCCTCGATGCACTGTTTCGAGAACTTGGTCACTAGTGATAGTTACACCCAAGTCCTTCTCAGTGTACCTCTATTCAAGAGCAGTACCCTTAAGGATATACTGAGATCGGGAGTTTCTGTGGCCGATATGCATCACTTTGCGTTTGTTCACGTTAAAAGGCATTTGCCACGTGTCAGACCACTCCCCAATCTTCCTGCAGGCGGGCAGTATTTCCATCCTTTGCAACGTTCATACCAAGCTTGGTATTGTCGGAAAATTTGGAAAGCTTGGCAACCATGTCACCGTCCATGTCGTTGACGTAAATGATAAATAGTAGTGGTCCCAGGGCAGAACCTTGAGGCACCCACTCAGAAGCCTGTCCATTCAGCACCACCCGTTGCCGTCTGCGACTTAGCCAGTTCTTGATCCAGCCGGCTACTTTTCCGTCTATGCCCAGCGCTCGCACTTTCCGGAGAAGGCGGCGGTGTGGTACCTTATCAAAGGCTTTCTGAAAGTCTAAGTAAACCACATCCACCGCCTTGTCCCGATCGTGCTCACTGAAGACGAAGTGGAAGAATTCCACAAGGTTCGTCAGGCATGACCGTTGCCTTCGGAAGCCGTGCTGGGAACTACTCAGTAGCAGGTTTGACTCTAAATACTACGTCATTTTGTCCACCATGATGCTTTCCATGAGTTTACCGACTATCGAAGTCAGACTGATAGGTCGATAGTTGACGGTTGGCTTCGGTCTCATTTCTTGAGGATAGGAGTCACTTCCGCTTCACGCCAGTCTCTAGGAACGCATTCGGTCCGGATTGACATGTTGAAGATTGCGCTCAGGTGTCGTGACACTTGATAGCGCACTTCTTTTAACACTTTAGGTAGAAACCCATCCGGGCCAGGTGACTTATTCGTCATTAGGTCACTGATCTTTTTTATTTCCCCTTCGGTGAAGTCCATATCCTCCAGCTTCCTCCCCCCCCCCCCCGAGTAGGAATCCATTGGCTGGGGGATGGGACCACACTCTTCACTAAACACTGAAGAGAAGTAGTCGTTGAGGAGGTTAGCATTTTCCGCATCTAAGTAATGCCCCCTCCTCATTTCTCAAAGGTCCAATCGTTCGACGGATTGGTTTACGGCTGATCACATATCAAAAAAAGTCCTTGGGATTCTCTTTACAGAGTCTCGCCACTCGGAGTTCCTCAGACCACTTAGCCGCCCTTATGCTGGACTTCACTCTCCTGGCTAGCCTCCGGTATTCGTCAAAGTCACCCGAGATCTTCGATTGCCGGTACACAGTTCTCTTCTTCCTAAGCAGTTGGCCGATTTCTCGATTAAACCACTTTGGTTGAACAGAAGATCAACGGGGACATTTCAGAGGGATGAAACGCGATTGAAGACTCATGAATGTGGTTTTGAAACTGTTCCACGAGTCTTCAACAACATCGCACACTTCTAGCCTCGCGTCATTCAGTCCAGCACGAAGACCTGCAAAGTCTGCTCTTTTCAAATCGAGTTTCCTCGATTTACTAGTTGCAGGCCCTGCCTTCGGGACTTTGACTACAAATCTAATTAGTCGGTGGTCACTGCCACCGAGCTCTTCGCCAACAGAGAGGTCCTCAACGATGTCATCCTCAGAGGTGAAGACCAAGTCAAGGATAAATAAGGAGGAAAAGGTTGGTGTTGATAAACTTTTGATAACTTTTAAGTTGGTGATTAATTTATTGGTAAGTGAACCTATGTGAGATATTTTTAACATATTTTTCTCCTTTTGAAGATCAAATTTCACAACAGGATATCATATATTTTAGTTATAAAATAATCAATTGATTAATCATTTTCTAACTAAAATATATGCTATTCCTGTTCTAACATTTGATGTTCAACAGGAGAAAAATATATATATTTTGTTTTAATGTTTTTTTAATCATAATTTTATCGTGAAATATAAAAAAAATTGAGTTCAAATCCATTTTATTGATATATATATAGTCTAGTGATGCTTGCAGTCAATATTTACAATGATGCCCCTTGTTCAGCAGGACTACTTCAAAATCATTTTGGCATAATGAAGACCGAATTTGTGATGATCTCTTGGCTGATATTGTTTTGGTTAAATAAGCACCGTCAATTGCTCACAATTGGATCGCTTTTGTTTATCAACTGCAATTTGATTATTGTCCACAAATTCCCTATTGGGTAAAATCTGGCAAATTCCTAAGAACTTTGTTATTGTAGTTGCTTTGTAACAAGGTGCAGCATGGTACTGAAAAATATGTAGTTACAATCCACAAATTGGTACTGAACTGTTAAGAAAAGGTGCTGATATAGCACATTTTGGTATCATTTCGAGTTCATGGCACTGTTCTTGGGCAAAATAGTCAGTGCCCCAGTTCCCTTAGATGAGAAGTAGCCCCAGACAATAGAGAGTGACCAGATGCTTCACTGTGGGCACGACATAAGAATCATGAAATTACTTCACTTTTCTCCTCCTAATATGATGCTCCTTGAATAAAATACCAGAAGCAACTAGTAACTGTCTCCTCGCATTTCAGGCCACATTGGTGCATAACAATGGTTGCACACTTTTCTTTGCCAAAAAACATTTGTAGAATTGAAAAAGATTCCAATATTTACTTTTTACAAAAAAATATTATAAAAAAGATTATATGTTCATCATCATTCATTTAAACTATATTGGTCATTATTTTACCCCTTTGATCGAATGGCAAAGCTCCAATGGAGTGAAACTCGCCTCCTAAAGGCACAGGACCAGAGCGGGATTGGATGCATTTTTAACTATTTTTTAATGTCCACTTTTTAATAAACCTGAAATAATTTCAATATTATAAATTAATCCTTTCAGATAAATTTTAAAAAGTAATGAATATATATATATGTAATTTAAGACGAAGATAGCGCCGTCATTTCCAAGGTTTTATTAGAGGATTCTAATTAAAAAAAGTTATAGAAGCAATGCTATTCAGCTCATCGAATTACATAGGAATAACTATTTATTTGCCCTTCCTTTTGCCCTGGGGGGCTCAGCCTCGTTCGGATATATTAAGGTTCTCAACGGAGCCCTAAAAGGGCCCCTCTCAATTTTAGACAAAAAAGGTGAAACATATTGGAATATGGACGAAATAATATGCGGGTAACAGCGGAGGCGAGCACGTGCCTAAAACATTGGAAATAACGGCGCTATCTTAGTCTTAAGTTACGTATATATATATATATATATATATATATGCAATGTCCCGCAGGAAAAAAATGAAAATGTGTTTCCAAGTACCTTCGAACTTTATTAAGTTCCTTATCTGACATATGGACAAAGAAAGCACTGTTATCTTCCCCTCTACGGACATTATATTTATGTTGATTTATGCGAACAGAAAGTTGTTTACCTGTTTGTCCATAATATTTATTTAGGCAACCAGAACACTCAACTTTTTCTTTCGTATATATACCTCTAATATATCTTGTAGTTATCCTTGATAAGGAACTTAATAAAGTTCGAAAGTACTTTGAAACACCTTTTCATTTTTTACCTGTGGTACATTGCATTCATTTGCTACCCTCACGTGATACTTTGTGAGTTTTCCATATATATATATATATATATATATATATATATATATATATATATATATATATATATATATATATATATATTATATATATATATATAACAGGTATTAAAAAGGTTTTGTTACTCATTTTTTTTATCTTTCCAGAGATCTGTGTGTTATAAAAAAAAAGTTTCGTCAAACTTAAGTTCTCCTTTTCCAGAATGTGTCATTAAAGCCTCTTTTCCATTGTGTTCAGGTGAGTCGCGATAGATGTGAAAAGAAGCGAGATCCATGCTCGCTCCTGTACGCGGGACACAACAATTTTGACATCGCCAAGTGGCTCAACGTCAGCCGGATGATTGGCGACAGAAGTCGCGGAGAGGCTCACGGACGTGAGGGAAAGACCTCAAAGCTCGATCTCGTTCAGGCGAACATGAAGTGGTCTGAATATCTAAATGACAGCGCTCGTAAAGAAAAAGTACATCTCGGTGGCCACGGTGAGCAGAGTCATTAAGGAGGAGGGCGGCCAGAGCATGAGGTGGGTGGAAAGACCTCTGCTCACCGACCCTATGCGAGAACAACGTCGGAAGCGCTGTCGTTGCCTTCTCAACGACTTGAGTCATGGCAATCGAATTCTCATTTTTATGATGAAAAAAACCTTCACGGTCGATCCGGTCATCAGGAACCAAAACGACCACGTTGTAGGCTTCGGCCTGGATGTCTCCTAGATCCGCTACCTGTCCACGACCAAGCACCCGGCCCCCGTGATGATGCTGGGCTCGTGGCTTTGAATGTTGAGAAAATGCCGCTGGTGTGGTTCGCGGCCGGCTACAGATTTATTTTGAGCCCGAAAGTTCTAACTTGGGTGAAAAACATCACGAAGAAGGCGGACTACGTCTTTTAGCAGGACACTACCTCGACCAAGACCGTGCAAAAGTGGTTGGGGTCGAACATTAACTTCTGATCGAAGTAATGTTGGCCGCCGCAGTCGACCGACCTCAATCCCATCGACAACAGTGTGTGGGCTCATGTCGAGGGCAAGGCTTGCAAAGCCCGCCGCAGCAACGTCAGCGAGCTGAAGTCTTCCGCCAACCGCGTGTCCAGAACGTGTGCGCACCCTTCAGGTCTCGCCTGATATATATATATATATATATATATATATATATATATATATATATATATATATATATATATATATATATATATATATATATATATATATATATATATATATAAGATTTTGTTTATTCGCATCCTGATACCCAACTTCATTTGTTAAACACAAATCATATTTAATTTTAGTTTTGATCGGACCTAAGATTTCCACCCTTTACTCCCATGAGCACAATCCAATCCCATATTTCATTGATGTGGCTTTGTATAGTTATACACCATTTTATCAGACATGGTGACACCATTGAGATTCCTTCATGTTTTCCAGAATGCTTAAAAAATTGACTTACTCTGGAAAGGCAGAAATAGGCCACGATGCTCTATTGCTGCTGTCCCTTGTGAAGCAACCAGCGCTGGCGTTGGACCTTTCGTTGCAGCAACCGCTCTCATCTGAAAAGGAGATTTTACATTCAAGAAAATCAGCAAAAATAGATGGTCGATTATGTACACAATGCCATTGCTTTTTTCCTTTAATTTTATAATTCTGGACCAAGTACTTAATATTTTATCCTATAGAAACCAATGAAAGAATACAAATGCAAACATGGTACAAATGATAGCAACCGGCAATGACTCAGAATGACTTAAAGTTGATAATTCCCTTCACAACTAAAATATGAAACTCTCACTAATGTTTTTCGCGAATTTTATGACCTGCTACTTTTTAAGAGGGAGGTCTGACACCCCCTGAGAAAGTTCCATGAGCACTTCTATTGGTTGTTTTCCCCATCTTTTCTTGCATTTTCTTTCACAGAGCTCGATTTCGGAATCTGTCTGTCAAGTCTCTAGTATTAAAATTATAAAAAGGCAAAATGCATGAAGTGCCTAAAGACATGATATTCAATGAATTTTTTTGTTTTAAATAATTAAATAAACATTCTAGTGGATACAACAAGGAGACAGCCAAACAAAACATAAATAGGCTAATTTAAAACAGAGAAACAATAGAAATAAGAGGAAAAAGGACAAGATGCTTAGGCGCCAGAGGAGAAACCCTCTTCACTCAGAAACCCGAGCGTTTAATGAGGAATTTAAAAAAAAAGTCAGATAGTCCACACGTCTGTGTACAGGAGCCCGTCCCGAGTACAAGGAACAAGAGGTAGCAACTCCGCTCGTCCCGAGAATGGGACAGGTAGCGTGCGTGAAGACGACCCTGACTGGCACATTTGACAAAAATGTGCCGAAGAGTCTGGGGGGACAACGCAGTCATTGCAACAAAGAGCAGTGTGTCCCGCGCGCGTGTCCAATTCGAAGACGACAGAAAGCGACCTGCAGGCGTCGCGGGATTGGGTGGTAGGTCCATGGGAACAGTCGCAGCACAATGGCAAGCAATTTTATGTTTCCTTCGGCCCTCTTCCATCTTCTTTGGCAAGCAGCACGAAGGGCTGAACTGACTCCTGCCATGTAGTGGGTGAGGGGTGAGAGGAAGAGCGAAACGCTGGACTGATCGCACAGTCGTCGCAGACTCTTTGGCACCCTCTTTCCCCGCAATTCCCACATGTCCAGGAACCTAGCACAAGATCACAATCCCCTCTCCGAACCGGGCACGACGCGTTATCTCTCGTACCGAGCATTGTATTGCAACCAGCACGGTCGTGCAGACAGACGCCATCTGTATACAATCATACGTATCCAGTGTGCTCAAAAAAGGCCAACGGAATCATGACGGCACTGTGGACGCAGAAGCGTGACGACAAATAGGCGCCACCGGCCTGAGAGCTGCACCGAGCTCTCGAAGGAGTTTCTTAGCCTTAAACCCAAGTGACTTAGGGTATGACTGGCTTCTCTCGGTGACATAGGCACTATCGAGATTAGCCATGGATGCAGTGAGAGCCGTTGGCGACTGAGGCCGTAAGACTGCGAATATGAACCTACCAGGTGAGGCGTCGGTCGAAAACAAGAACAAGGAAACTGTGCGAATCCACCACTTCCTGGCGAACCCCACTTAGGAATAAGTCAGGGTCAGAGTGGAGCCGTGGATGGCGGCAGAAGTGCATCCATCACCTTAGGCTTCGCCAAGGAAAACCGAAACCTGTGCGCTTCGGCAAAGCGAAAGATGCAGTTCAATTCCTGTTGGAGTTGGCATTTGGACCGCACCAAGAGAGATCGAAAGGTCGTCCACATAGAGGGTAGGGAGAACATCTTGCAGCAGAACCGAGGTGATACCGTTGATGCCCATGGCAAAGAGTGCCATTGAAGACACTTCCTCGCGGGACACCCTGTTCCTTCTTCATTGGGACAGAAAGGACTCTCCCCACCCATACGCGGAATCAACGATCTCGAAAAAATTCTGAAATAAAGATTGGTAGGCGTCTCCATGATACCTTGTCGACATGCGCTATAATAGGGTTTCTTTAGATCGAAAAAAACCGTGACGTAGTGCTGTCTACGAAGGAACGACTCGCATACGGCATTTTCCAGTTGGAGCAGAGCAACTGACGTCGAGAGAGCTTGCAGAGTCGCACTGTGCGGAAAACAGGTGACCTCCACTGTCCAGAAAGAAAGACTAATCTATCATTTACCAATTTCTCTATCAACTTGCACAGGCAAGAGGTTAGAAATTGGGTGGAAACCGGACGGGGTAGAGTGATCTCTTCCTGGTATGCGAAAAGCAATCACAGTAGCCATTCGCCAGGAGTCTGGGAAGATACCCTCTGTCCAGATCCTGTTGAACAAATTTAACAGAAAGGCATGTCTAGCTCACCTATGTGTCAAAACATGACATGCGGGGTATCGTCTGGACTGGGGGCGGTGTTCGCGCATGAAGTGAGAGCGGAACGCAACTCACTCGATGTAAACCTGTCTTGAAAGGTTCTCCGTATCTGGAGGTAAAGTCCAGTAGGCGGCCTTCGGCGACATCAAGAAGCGCATTGAATACTGGCGGAGCAGCATCCCGGCTAGAGAATGCAGAGAAAGCGTTCGTGAAGGATTCCGCCACGGATGCGGAGTCCGAGATTGCGGTCCCATTCTCCTGGAGAACTTACAGAACAACTCAACGGCCCCATCTACCGACCTAAACTCCTCGACTGAGACAGAGAAATCAGTCATTTCTTGAAATGCGGGCCACCGCGCCAAGCACCACCGAGGCGGGCTCTAAGGCAACAGCGGTCGAGAAAATGACATATGAATGGGAAAGTGATCACTATCATGGAGGTCATATACCACCCCCCCTCAAAATCAGACTGTGCAACCGGAGAGTACAAAGATAGATCGACACAGGGAAATAAAGCGGTTCTCGGGTAGCAATGCGTAAACTCACCCACATTTAGGACACCTATCTCCAGCTCGACAAGGACCTGACCTATGGTATTGATCGCGTAGTCTTATCAGAGGGGGGTGTCTACCATTCACATCCCCGAGCGGAAGTGCCCTGCGTCGAAGTCGGCTGACGGTGGAATGTATGCAGAAATAACAATATACCTCCTATCCAGGTACAGCTGCACAGCTAGTGTCTGAAAGAACGAGCCTCCGCAGGTCCTTCCTGTTGGCCAGCAATCCGTGGCAATTTCATTGAAAGAATCTGCCCTCCAGGCCTAGCTCGGAGGAGATGCGGGACCCTCTTCGAAGAGAAGACCCTCACTGGAATATTACGCTTCCCGGAGGAAGAACTCCAGGCTATGTTGGCGCTGTCACCTTCGAGGACTTATCAAGTGAGGTTGGGCTCGCCATGCAAGTCTTTCTTTCCCTCCGCCTAGAAACCGTAGACAGGCGGCGGTCCTTCTTCTCGAGGATCCACCATCTTCGAGCCACCCAGCCTACCACTGGTGCGGGCGTAGGAGCCGAAGCTCCTTTAGTGCTGTTCTCCTTTCGGGGGGCAGCTTTAGGAAACCCGCAAGATGGCCTCAAGACCAACTTCAGGGGTGTTGCCTCCTGTGAGTCTAACGAATCGGTGGAGGCGAGCGGTCGTTTCGCCTTAGGGAGAAACGATTACGCTGGGGGAAGGGGGGTGGGAAGCCCTGGATTGGGTGCGAACCCTTTGTGCAGCCAGGTGTACCAGGAAATCGACCAGGGTGGGTAGAAGCCGCAGAAGGGTTCCGAATGGGCGAATAAATGACCGTGCTCGTAGGTCAGTATGGGCCAGGAGCAGAGGGTGTCTTTCTTAACATTGAGGCATAAGACGTCCCAAGCAGCGCCGGGCGCGCCAGGAACAAGTCCTTGGCCTCGCGAAATGAGACAATACTGGCCCTGAACGGCCAGGATTTCCTTCTCAAGGAGATATGCACCACATTGCTTCGAAGAAGCGGGGTGCAGCTCTCCGCAACTGACACACTTGGCTACACACGATTTGGACTTATGGTCTGCAGCCTTGGAGCAACTTACACATACTTCGGGTGACCCCGACTTTGCATGTCTACATGAGCGATTCATATGGCCGAAGCGGTGACAGTAATAGCACCTCCGCGGCAGTGGCACAAATGCCTTCACGCGTTAGCGGTACCAACCGCCACGCACCGACTCAGGGAGCTTGTCACAGTCAAACGTGACGAAGAGTTTAAGGGTGGGTCTCGGGACCCCTCCCTGTTTTCTCATCACACGTTCGACCTTGACAGTGACCGCATCTTGGTCGGCCAGCTCTAATGTGATATCATCTATAGAGTAGTCCACGAGTTCCCTCCAATCAAGTACTACTTTTAAAAAGTTTAAGGTATAGTGCGGCGGCGTCACACTCACCGGGGTGTCATCAAGTGTCCGAAGACCAGTAATCTTGGCCGCCTTGGAGGGATTCAACGCATTCGTCAGAAGGTTCCCGTCCAAGAAACAAGTCACCTTCAGTTCTCTACAAATCAGGCTAGCTAGTGCCTTTCTCTGGTGTAACATGCTGCCACCAGTGGAGGGAATAACTAGAAAGCGTTTGAAGCCAGTGGGCTCGAAAACACCAGGTAACATCTGAATGAGGGGCCACGAGGTAATTCAGGCTCTGCTCTGCACACTTGGAAATTTGGTCTTAGTCAGTGACTCCCCACCCGGGGAAGCAACGAGGCGGATGTGCCGATCTTGGCTTAGTTGCTTACCAAAACGCCAGCGGACCCGTCCGTGCCCCTGTCCCCCGCGATTTCTTTTCTTTTTAGGAGAGGAGGGTGGAGAATGAACTCGCTTTTCTCCTGCGCCAGAAGGAACCCCTAGGCCAGATAGACTAGCCTCTGAAATGGAGAAGGTATGGCTGTCAAGGGGCAGCAGCTGGGGTAGGAGATCCCTCCTCTCCTCGTGAGTCCTCTGGGACCCGAACAATCTGAGGAGGAGCTTGCACATGGGCGGACTCGGGTTACGTGCATGGGACCAATCCCAGGTTCGACCCCATGGAAGAACCTACCATTTGGGGCTGGGTCACCTCAGGGGGGATCTCCATGTGGCCAGCCCCCCCCCCCCTAAGATATCACGACTGCCATTCGAAGTTCGTATTTTTTAGTCTACTGCTGTCGAACCGTCATCCGCCAGGAAAGCGAGGGGGGCAGGTACCCTGACCCCCTGTAGACTTGTCATGCATGCAAGCATAGCATGACATTAGGGGGTACGGGCCGACAGGCCCTTTTATCCCTTTCTTTCCTAAGGTGTTCCTGCGAGGGGTGAACACCGGGTCAGTAAAGCCAGCTGCTGCCATTTAAGATCACACCTACCACTCAGTGACAGGCAGTCCTTCGGCATGGCGGATCCACCTTGGGCTAGGCATAAAATAGATAGAGGGGAGAGGACATTTTCCCCTCCCCTCTCATCCCCGAACTGGGATGGTTGGGTGAGAGGAAGCTGGTCAGCGTCTACCCTGTGAAATTAGAGGCTGACCAGAGAAAGTTGTGAGAGAGGTTGTATGGAAAGTGAGGAAGCAGGGTAAGAATACAGGGTGTCGGAAAGAAGAGGCTAAGCTGCGGCCGGATGGGGCGCTGAGTCCCGTCATCGCGGTGGCCAAGAAAACAAATTGCCATGCCCTTTAAGGGTGATATAAGAGCAAGTTTAGAAGGGAGTAGAATGTGTAATAAAGAGAAGTAGAGATAGCTGGATCTACTAACGAGTAGGGTGGGTGATCGCTTATTATGGTCATACATTGGTGCTAGGTGACCCCAGTATGGCATGCTGTACACTAAGGCACCATGGCTAGCAGACAACTCTGTGCAGGTAAGAACAGAACTCCTGGTATGAAGTGTGGGTAGACAAAAGTGTGAGGGGATAGGCGTAATGATAAAAATAATGAATAATAACATTAAATAATAAGAATGATAACAATAATATCACAGTAAAAATACTACTAATAAAGATAAGTTGCGCTCGGGAAGTGCATCAACTTTCCAGGGCCCCATCAGAGTTCATGTCAACCCAATGACAGTCCTTCCCTAATTTGTATTCATGCTGGAAGGATGTGCGGCTGCTCTGGGTACTAAGTGTGAAGGCTACACATTACACATGTACCCCACTGCAGTAGACTAGTTACGAGCCCAGAGGGAGCAGCTCTATCTAATTGAACCAAATGCTTTGAGGGAGGGAAGAGGTGTTATAGAAAGGAAGAAATGTGCCAGCGGAGGGTGGTGATGAGACTAAGCTATGCTCCTTATAAGGAGATGTGTGCTTAATCGGTTTCATTTTCTAACCAAAGCACACGTGTGTAACCTTTCTTGAGGAAATGAAGGTATGCGAGTTTTCGCATCATGGGATACTAGACAGCACTTGCCATTCATCACCTCTAACAATGCACATTTTGATGCAGAATTGTTTCTCCTCTATCATCAGGGAATCAGTTATGGTAATATTTTTAAAGTAACAGAAAAGAAAACAAAGACAGTGGAATGAAAAGTTAGGAATCAACCCCCACTCCCATGTCAGAGAAGGCTCCAGTGTGGTCAACTAAAATTAAACAAATGGCTTAACAGATGCAGACATCTGGTCCCTCTGCCATCAGGAATCAGACCATCTGGTCGACAGAGTTGGCCAATCTTGCCAATTAAGAATCCCGTTTCAGGATACCTGATCAAGGCAAACTATGCACAGATATTACCTGACCAGGGAGGAATGAGGCGTTTCTCTGCCTCCCCGACACACTCCGTCAAAGTCACACCTGCAAAGATAGAAGAATAGAGTTGTGGCCAGTCAAGCAAATCATGTTCATAGTTAACTATTAAATATAAGATGTAGCAAGAATAAAATTCAATGATAAATAAACTATGAAAATGGGAAATGGCAAGGCGATAAATCTAATGAGGTCACAATTAGTTTACTTTGAGAAAAAAATAATAGGCAGTACAAGAAAAGAAATTCAACATATTGAACCTGAGAGGTAAAAAATGTCAGGTGCAAAGGAATACTAAAATAATTATGTGAAATGCCCAGCAAGGCAGTGCAGTAGAGGAATAATAAAACCACCATAACAGAAGAGGTTTTACCAATGTGACATGCAACTCATTTTAATCTTCAGTCCTTAATGACACAACTGGGCAAGGGTAGTTTAAAAATCTAAATATATGTGAAAGATTTAAAGTTCCCTATAACAGAGGGCTAATAAAGAAGACTACTGCTGCCTACTTTGGTCATTATGGTCAGCTAGCATTCACTAGGCAAAACAACACCATGGATGGTCAAACCCGTCTCTGAGAATATGTCATGTCTGTGTGTGGGGTTCAAGGTTTGGGTATGTTGTTATTAGGTCTTCAGTGTTTTCTGAGGCATGGTCAATGCTTGAGTAGTTTTGAGTGGAGGCACGAGACCTGGAAGGAGTTTCCTAGGTCTACACCCCCAAAACTTAGGGTATGGCTGGTGTCTCTCAATGGCAGAGGCACTATCGAAGTCTGCCGCGACTGCAGTAAGAGTCATTGGCGACTGGGCGAGATGTCGGGCTCGCACATATAAGCGCATAATGCCCTGTGCATAGCAAATGGCATCTCCCCAACATCGACAAGTAGGCTCTCAATGGGGAGGACGTACGGAAAGCCCTGGTCGCCAAGAGGAGACCGTTGTGGTGGATTGAGTACACCTTCCGCAATACACACTCAGCTGCAGATGCATAAAACTCACATCCATAGTCAAGCTTCAAATGAACAAAGGATGGATAGAAAACCAAGGCAGTGGCCCTATCAGGACCCCAGCTGCTGACTGTCATAGAACGAAGAATGTCCATGGCACGAGTACAAAAATCCTAAGACTGCGAATATGAACATCCCAGGTGATGCATCGGCCATAGTGTTGATATGAAAAATTAACATTTTTCTCATCATAATTCTTTTCCTTTCAAAGAGAACAGATGAGCCTCTTTTATAAAATAAAATATTTAATATAATGATAAAAACAATTACTATAAATATATATATATATATATATATATATATATATATATATATATATATATATATATATATTTAGATAAATGTAAGTCTACATTGTAAGTGAAGAAGCAATTATAAGAAAAGAAGTTGGGGCCCCATGAAGACAAATAATAAGAAATAAAAGAAGAAAATAGAAGGCAACATATTAATCTAAGGTAAATACCCTTCTGCTGTCTATTCCACTGTGCGCAACTAGACTAACTCATTAGACATAGGTAGAGAGGCATGGTTATCAAAAGAGTCTAGCACAGGGAGGTGACTTCCCTCAGAGAGACAAAGACAATTATTAAGAAAATATAAGTGGAGAAGAGAAAAGATTGAAAGTACCCATATTCAAAAGTAGTCAGTATGAACAATGTAAGTGGGAACTTGAATTTTGGAGAGCCGCATGTGGACTCCAGAAAATACAACAAGGAATACATGTATTATTGAGTTTAGATGAAGAAGACAGAATTATTCCCAAGTGAAATTAAATGTAATGAAGGAGTAGAGAACATTTTAAGGGTCTAAGACAAGAAGTATTTAGTAGATATACCCATAAAGTTTTTCGAGTATAGATAAGTAAATAAAATACAAAGAAAAGAAGAAGAATATATGATTGATTTTATAGTAAGATTTGAAACAGTGTATAGAGAATATGAAGAGCTGTGTAGTAAAAAAGATGATTCTAAAAAAGCTTTCAAATTGTTGGAAGCAGCAAACTTGAATGATGAAGATATAAAGAGTGTATTGACTGCAGCTGATGATGTTAATTTCAAAGAAATTATCAAAATAATAAAAATAAGATTCTGTTTAGAGAAGAGGGAAACCAAAACAAGAGATGAAGAGAAAGATGTACTGTTTGGAACTACAAATTATGAACAGAATTTTCAAATAATATTAATAACAAGAACATCAAAGAGGAAAAGGGTAGAAAGTATGTAGGTTGTAGAGAGGAGATTGTTTGCAATATACAAAAATATTGAAAATCCAACTAGAAACTGTCCTAAAGCTTATTGGAATAGAAACAAACAAGATAATAAAGAAGAATATACAAGTTTATTTGAATCTGTGGTATTATCTAATAATGATAACATAGTAGATAGAACAAAAGGAATAGCAATAATAGACACAGGATGTACAAGTTCTGTGTGTGGCAAGAGATGGTTATCTGATTTTCAGAAAATTGGTGGAGAAATGGATTGGAAGTAGAAGAAGTAAACTATAGATTTGGAGATGGCAATATTGTGATAGCAAAGAAGAAAGCGATTGTTGAAATGAATGTAGGAGATAAAAGATATGGATTAGAAGGTAATGTGGTAGATAAAGATGTTCCTCTTTTGATGAGTATAAGGTCTCTGGGGAGATTAAAAGCAATAATTAATTCTCCTGGAAAATATTTACAGGTGGGAGAAAATAGGATAAAGATGATTGAAACAAAAGGAGGCCATTTATGTATCGAATTGAAAAGATGACTCGATCAAGAAGCTCGTATGACTAGAAAATTAAATGATAAAGAGGACATATTAAAACTACATAGACAATTTGGACACCCATCTAAGAAAAAATTAAAAAAGATTTTAAAGAGATGTGGAAAAAAAAGTACCAACATAAAGAAATTAATAGATATAGTAAATGAAGAATGTGAGAGCTGTAAAAGATATAAAAGAACAAACCCAAGACCTGCAGTATCTTTGAACCTAGCAAGTGAATTTAATGAAGTAATAACAATGGATCTGAAGAAATGGAAGAAGGGATATCTTATGGTCATGTTGGATACTTTAACAAGATATTAAAGAGCCAAGTATAGAAACAAAAAAGCAGAAGCAATAATACAAATAGTCTTACAAGAATGGATATCTATATTCAGAACCCCTAAATATATTTTTAGTGATAATGGAGGGGGAGTTAAATGATGAAAGAAATGTGTGAAAGATTGAATATAAAAGTAATGTATACAGCGACAGAAAGCCCTTGGAGCAATGGAATAGTAGAAAGATTTAATGGAATAATGGGAGAACATCTAAAGAGAGATATGGAAGATGATAAAACTGTAGATATAAATGATGCCTTAGCTTGGGTAATATAGGCACAAAATGATGTATATAGGTAACTAGAAGGAATATAGCCCAAATCAATTGTTATTTGGAAGAGAGACAGCAATTCCTAATCTTAGAGATGATAAATTGCTGGTTCTGAGTAAAAACATTAATTAGTCATTTGACAGAAGAAAACCTAAGAATAATGAGAAAAACAAGAGTAGAATTTATTTGTATGGAGGCTGATGAAAGGATAAGAAGAGCACTAAGAAATATTGTAAGAACTACTAAGATAGATGGAGAGGAAAGGTGGATAGGGCCGGGTGAAGTTGCAGGCGTACAGAGTAAAATAGTTTTGTAAGATACGGAGGATACAGAGTATATACATGTAAGTTACAGAGAGTGAGAGAGAAGAGGGTAGAGGAGGATGTATTCAGGGAGAGAAGGGGTGGTGAAATTGAAGATAAAAAAATGAGGAATTGACCACATAGGAGGATGGTAGCAATATTGAGGAGTAGTAGTGATACACAACAAGATGATGATGATGTAGAGCAGGAACATATAGGTAGAGTGAGAGCACCTGTAATTGGTGGAAGATTTGAAGCTATACACGCCTTTTTTTTTTTCAAGGGGCTATCTGGCGACTGCACACTTGGGCATAAGTCGCCGCAAACAAACAGCCCAGTTCTAGGCTACTTTAAAATAAAAATTTAAACAGAAACAATAATAAAAAGGGGATAACAATCAGGGAGCAAGCTCCGGCGTCGAGGGGAGGTCCCCCTCCCCTTGGCGCAGGAGCCTGCGACCTACAAAAAAAACAAAACAAACAACAATAACAAAAAAGTTAAATACAAGGGAGAAGGCTGGCCGCCCCCCAAAAGTCTATCAGTCCACCAATCATGGTGCACGCACTCGACCCGAGTACAAGGGACAGGCAGTAGCGACTCCGCCCATCCCGGTACTGGGACAGGTAACGTGCGCGAAGATCACCCAGACTGGGACATTCGACAAGAATGTGCCGAACAGTCTGGGGGACGACGCAGTCGTCGCAATAGGGCGCAGGCGAGCGCTCCATCAAATAGCGATACGTCACACGAGTGTGTCCGATTCGGAGACGACAGAAAGCGACCTGAAGCCGTCGCGGCATTGGGGGATAGGTCTATGGGAACAGTCGCGGCGCACTGGCACGCAACTTTAAGTTCCCTTCAACCGTCTCCCATCTTCTTTGCCAAGCAGTCCGAAGAGCTGCCTGTATTCCTGCCATGTAGTCGGTGTGAGGAAGAGCCAAACGCTGGTCCGGTCCCAGAGTCCTCACGGACTCTTTGGCGCCCTCATTCCTAGCAATTCTTACATGTCCAGGAACCCAGCAGAAGATAATCTCGACATCTGCCCGGCTCGCCATAACCGTGGAATCACGGATATCGCGAACCAGGGGATGCGGAGATTCCAATGCCCAGAGAGCACTCAGGGCGCTTTGTGAGTCGCTATAGATCACAATCCGGTCTCCGAACAGGGCACGTCGCGTAATCTCCTGTACCGAGTGGTGTATTGCCACCAGCTCGGCCGTGAAGACACACGCAGCGCCTGGCAGAGCCCCGATGTCTTCAAACAGAGGGGATACGGCGTGGAAGCCGACCCCCTCTTTCGACTTGGAGCCATCCGTATACACTGGGACGGTTCCAGCGTGACACGAGGTGTGCTCCAGAAAGGTCGAACGCAATACTCCCGGGGCCGTACAAGCTTTGGGAGCCGAGGCGTGGCAACAAATAGCCAAATGTGGTACCCTCCAGGGTGGCGTCCTGGGCAGAACCAGGGGCGCCACCGGCCCGAGAGCTAAAGAGGAGAAAGAATAACAGGTAGAATATCGAGTAGAGCAGGCAAAGTTGGCAAGAATAAACAAGATAAATATGGCAATTGGTACACACTAAGCCACAGTGTTTTCCGATCTGGAGAAGGCCTATGATACCGCATGGCGATACGGTATCATGGAGACTCTCCACACGATAGGGGCTCGACTACGGATGGGATTTTATGCATCCGCAGCCGACCGTGTATTGCGGAAGGTGGACTCGATCCACCACACCGGCCTCCATCTGGCAAACGGTGCCTTTCGCACGTCCCCCATTGAGAGCCTAATTGTCGATGCTGGGGAGATGCTAATCACTCTGCGCCGTGCACACTGCATCCGCGGCTGATCTCGACAGTGCCTATGCCGCCGAGAGACGCCAGTCATACCCTAAGCCCTTTGGGTTTAGCGCTAGTAAACTCCTTCGAGATCTCGGTATAGCTCTCGGGCAGGTGGCGCCCCTTGTTCTGCCAGGACGCCACCTGGAGGGTACCACCTTTGACTATTTGTCGCCACGCCTCTGCTCCCAAAGCTTCTACAGCACCGGGAATATTGCATACGGCCTTTTTGGAGCACACTCCGAGTCACGCTGGAACCGTGCCAGTGTATACGGATGGATCCAATTCCCAAGACGTAGTCGGGTTCCACGCCGTATCCGCTCTATTTGAAGTCAGCGGGTCTGCCAGGCGCTGCTTCTGTCTTCAAGGCCGAGCTAGTTGCAATACACTGCTCGTTACGGGAGATAACGGGACGTGCCTGGTTCACAGATCGGATGTGATTATAGCGACTCACATAGCGCCCCGAGTGCTCTAGGGGCATTCGAATCTTCGCATCTCCTGGTTTACGATATTCGTGACGCCACGGTTTTGGCGAACCGAGAGGATGTCAGGATTATCTTCTTCCAGGTTCTTGGACATGTAGGAATTCCAGAGAATGAGCACACTAGTCTGCGAGAACTGGGCACCCAGACCAGCGTTTCGCTATTACTCAAACCGATTACATAGCAGGAATACGGGCAGCCCTCCGCGCGGCTTGGCAGAGAAGATAAGAGACGGTCGAGGGGAACTTTAAAGTTATATGCCATTGCGGCGCGACTGTTCCCATGGACTTACCCTCTAATGCTGCGAGTGCTTTAGGTTGCTTTCTGTCCTCTCCAAATTGGACACATTCGCGGGACGTAACGCCATTTGATGGAGCGCTCGCCTGCGCTTTATTGTGACGACTGCGTTGTCCTCCAGACTGTTCAGTACATTCTTGTTGAATGTTCTAGTCTGGATGATCTTCGTGCACGTTACCTGTCCCTGTCCAGGGACGAGCGGGGTTGCTACACCTTGTCCCTTGTATTCGGGACTAGTTCATACACACAGACTTGTGGACTATACGACTTCTTGGAGGATGCTGGCCTTCTCCAGTTTATTTGACTGTTTTTTTTTTTTGTCGGTCGCATGTTCCTTCACCAGGGGCAGGCAGGCCTGCGCCTGAACGCGCTTCCTTTTTAATTTCTTTTTTATTTGTTCTTTTTAGCATGTGCTTAGCCTTTCTTTTTTTCTTCATTTTTTTGTTCCCTTTGTATTTGTTTTTAATCTAGCCTAGTAAGCTGTGATCTGATTACGGCTACCTTTGCCCTAGTAGGCTTTCACCAGTTGGGCTATCGAAAAAAAACGAAACAAACAAACCCCCAAACATGTCATTGGTACAATGTAAAATTAGACGGACAAGAAGAAGAAATGAGTATGAATTTTGAAGCTCTAGCAAGATAGAGAATGCTGGGAGCGACAGAAGAATCCTTTACTAACATGGGAGGGCTCAGAAATAGCTGAAGTGAAAGAACAAGAGCTTTAAATTGGAGAAAAAGAGGTGTATTCGAAGAGATGGAAGACTTGGGAGAAAAGGTCATATCAGTAAGATAGATAACAGATAAGGAAAGATAAGAAAATAAGAAGATAAAAGCGAGACTTGTAGCTAGAAGATTTGAAGAGGAAAATGAGATCAAGACCGACTCCCAACATGTTTAAAAGAAACATTAAGGACTGCAGTAATGATAATGCAATACAGGAAGTGGGTGGACCTGTAGAAGTATAGACATAAGTATGACATACCTTCAAGGAACAAAAAATGAAAAGACAAGTATTGATACAAACATCTGAAGAATATAATAAGGAAATCGTATGCAAATTAAAGAAAATGCTGCAAGTGAATGGTTCCCGTCTCTTAAAGAAGTAGGAAGAAAATAGGTTTAAAACAGAGCAAGGAAGAACCTTCATTATTTTTCTGGAAGCAAAGTGACAAAAAGGAATTGTATGCATATATATAGATGATATATTGTGAGGAGGCAGTGATAATTTTGAGAAGATTAGAAGCTTGAAAATCAATATTGGTGTAGGAAAAGAAAATTAAAATTTTAGATTTCTTGGAATACACATAAAAGGTGAAAGGAGAAAGTATCTACATGGAACAAAATAGATACAATGAGGAATTGGAATACATGCCGATAGATAGCAAAAATAAAGAAAGAGCTTTGACTGTAACAGAGAGAAGACATTATAGAAGGATTTTGTGACAATTATATTGGGTGTCAACCCAAACAAGGCCAGACATCTCATTTAATGTATATGAAAGGAGTGCATACAGCAAAACTGTACTAGGAAAGATGCACAGAAAGCAAACAAAGTTGTCAAGGTGAAAGAAAGAAAGGGAGAAATACAACTTCAGAAAATTGATGATACCAATAAGAGTGAAATATGGTGGGGTTTTTTGAGGCCTCATTGGGTAACTTCAAAGATGGAGGTTAACAAGGTCATATCATATTATGGATGAACGAGGAGAGTGAAGCTAGCCCATTGAGCTGGCGATCCAGAAGACTGAGAAGGGTAGCTTGGTCCACGTTAGCGGCTGAGACATTAGTTATGGTGGATGCTGTGGATGATGTAATATTCTTGAAAGAATTGATCAAGGAACTAACTGGAGTAAGCATGAAAATAAAATGTTTTGTGGATTGTAAATCGCTGGAAAGAATTGTAAAGAGTATGAAGGTGATAAGTGAGAAAAACCTTTGTACTTATATACAAAGCATTAAAGAAAAAATAGATATTGAAGTGACAAGTCTCATGGATACCATCCGAAGATCAACAGGCGAATTGTCAAACAAAAAAGGAACTAATACCAGAAGTTGATGATATTTATCTATATGTGATAAAATAAAGAAATGAAAGAAAGAGAAAAATTTAGTTTGTTGATATGAAAATTAATGTTTTTCTCATCATAACTCTTTCCCTTTCAGAGACAACAGATGAGCCTCCTTTTATTAAATAAGATAAAAAATTTAATATAATGCTAAAAACATTTTATATATATATATATATATATATATATATATATATCTCATCTGGCGACTACCTTCTAGGGCATAAGTCTCCATACTCAAGCTAGCCTAGCCTAAATCTAGGCTATATTAAAAACCAAATTAAAGAAAAAAACAAACAAAAAGCAAAAGAAAAACAAACAAATTGAAAAATATAGAGCGAGCTCCGTCGACGGGGGATAATGATAAATACAATTACTATAAATCTATATATAAATGTAAGTCTACATTGTTATTGAAGAAGCAATTATAAGAAAAGAAGTTGGGGCCCCATGAAGATAAATAATAAGAAAATAAAGTAAAAAGAAGAAAAACATAGAAGGCAACATATTAATCTAAGGTGAATACCCTTTTGCTGTTTATTCCACTCTACGCAGCTAGACCAACTTGTTAGACACAAGGAAACAGTGCGAATCCACCACTTACAGGCAAACCCCATTTAGGAACAAGTCTGGGTTGGGGTGGAGCTGTGGATGGCGGCAGAAGTGCACCTTAGTTTTGGCCAAAGAAAACAGAAGCATGTGAGCTTCGACATAGAGAGATGCGGTTCAATACCGATTGCAGTCGATGCTCCAGTTGCCATCTGGGCCGCAGGAAAAGAGATCGAAAGGTCGTCTACGTAGAACGTAGAGAGAACATCTTCCGGCAGCACCGATGTGACACAGTTGATGTTCCAAGCAAAGACTGAAACACTGAGGACACCTTTTTCCTGCCCCATTCAGCCGGAGGGGGATCTTCCCCAACAGTATGCAGAATCAATGATCTCGCAGAAATTCAGATAAAAATTGGGAGGCGTCCCCTAGCCCCATCATGTTGAGGGTCTCCATAATACTGTATCATCATGCGGTGTCATAGTCCTTCTCCAGATCAAGAAATACTGTGGCGTAGTGCTGTCTTCAAAGGAAGGCTTCGCAGATAGCGTTTTCCACTCGTAGCAAAGGAGGGAAGGGGAGAGTCACCATCACCGGACAGAAAGGCACGACAGAGACTACTTGATCAATGTGATAAAGGGAAATCTTCTCACCCAGCTCTTTAGGGTTAGGGGAACTCTAATTTTCTTCTTGAAGGATCTCATAAGGGAAGACCATTTGCTAGTTAAGGGTGGTGCAAAGACAGCCACTCCACCACAGAGGGGTGCTCTATTTTTCCTCGCCTCACCTGGAACCGAGGTGGAGTGAGGCCATGCTTCTTCCGGGTGCAATAATCTATTTACCCCTGTTGTGCTCATGATAGGAGGAAAAAAAGAGAAAAAAAAGGATGCAGGGAAGGCTATTGTGGCCTTACAAAGACTTGTAAAGCAAATGACTGAAAAGTCAGAAACATCCAGTTTTGAGCTTGTATGGGATCTTGACAACCCAAGTGAATTTGGCTTGTACTTTGTCCCATAAAGAATGAGGCCGCCATAATCACCTTATATGCGTACTGAAAGCGGTAAAGAGAGTTTGGCAGCCGAGTACACTACCCACATCATACTTCCCCCAGCCATCAGGTAGGAACCTCGTGGTATATCCCATTAATGTAATGGGATTAAATACAAGGCTATGTGGCATTCTACATAGGGAACCAACCGAAGCAGAAGCAGGAGGAGGTGCTATTGCAAGGGTGGAGAAGAGGAGGATTCTTAGACAAGGGGATCCATTAAGGGACTGTATGATTGCACTTGCCTTCAGGGTGAACTCAGTGAATCAGCCCTTCCTCGTGTTGGGGCCAGGAGGGTACCAAAGTCAAGGTGCCTGTTGACACCCCCATGTGTGAGAAAAATAGGTTAGGAGGAGTTTGTAAGTTGTGGCCAAAGACCGGTAAGAGAAAGGTGTCTTGGAAGGAAAAAGTCCCTGGTAGATTGAGACTACCGAAGTAATGGGGTCGGTAGGACGTGGTACCCCTTCAGGTATCAGGAGTAACCCTACCAACCACCGCCCGTAGCGGTAAAGATCTGAAGGACAATCTAGGTTTGACATTAGAGCACAAGTTGCACATATGAGAACCCACTGGCAGGGTTTGGGAACGGGAGAGGGGTGGCTATTTTGCGCTGTGAAGACGGAAAGAGAAATAATAGGTGAGTGATGACGCGTATGGGAGGGACCTACCCCCGTGGGGGTAGATTCAGCGCACCCGCACCGATGGGCGGCCACTCCATCATAGGCTCGCTGGTAGAAAATCCGACACCTCAATGTCAGAAATCGAACGCAGTATACATTAGGTTAGCGAGAGCGCCTCGTTCTTGGTCCCGCTCAAACTAATTACTACCTTTCCCACATTTTAACTTCTTTCTAAATACTTTTTAGCAACAATGGCCCAGTTGGTTAGCTATAACCATGGGCTATCGCCTAGTGGAAACGCCCCTTTCGGGCTTGGGAAAGTTAAGCGCCATTGAGTGCAGCAAGTGGCACGATCCGGGCGACCTTGCGTGAGTGCCCCGTGGGTCTGATCGCACGTTCAACTGTGGGCCCAGATATAAAATGAAAGCATCGAAAAGGAGAGTCAGGTGGTAGTGAAACCCGAACACCAAACGAGTCACCACCACTCACCAGGAACATTTTCCGAAGGAGGCCAGAGCGAGGTACTGATTTGATTCGCATTATCCTTCAGAGTTTTTTTCCCCGGAATGCTTTGGAAGAGGGTGGAAGAGGAAGAGGAAGGAGCCTCTCGGTCTTCAGACGGATGTTCCGGTGTCCAAGGATTTGACTGAAATACTTTGGGCGACGCTTCCGATTGGGTCTTCCCCTTGCCAGAGGGGACGGAGCTCTGCGAGTCGTGGGAGGAGCGAGGTGAAGTGCTGAAAGAAGGGGAAGATGATAGCGCCTGCGATTCGTTCTCGGGGATGCTGTGAGGATGGTGGTGGTGGTGATGGGGGTTGGTAACGCCCTCGTCGCCTCCTTTGGGGTTCAGTGGGATAAACTTCCCTCCAGCGGGTTTCGACCTTTCATCTTTGGTGCCGTTGAAAGGAAGTGAGAGCAATTCTATGACGTCCTGCAGCTCCTCGTTCGAGACGACAGATACTCTCCTGCTGTGATCTAAGGAAAGAGGAGTCGGTAACCATGGGGACAGAAGAGCCTCGATAATTGGGAGGTAATGGAGAGAAGCTAACATGACAGAAAAGGGAGACGACCATCTCACCTGGGGTGACAGACCGGCTGTGACTGGGGCTTCTAGTGCAACTACTCTCCCGCGACAGAAAATGAGTACTTCCTTTACTCAAACTTCGGTTTTGAGGACTTCTTCCCGATAAGACGCTACTGGCATGGTCAGATCCATAAAAAGAGTAGGGTTCGAGGGAGGAATCGCGTTCTGTCGTCTCGGGAACGGACCAACGACGGTTGGCGACCAAATTGAATGGAGCCAGCAAAGAGGGCGGCTTGTCGTGAAACGCTTCATCCGAAGTAGTGCACCCCATGGACCATCGGCGCAACAGCGCCTCGCCGTTGCTTTCGCCACCTACCTGGTGAGAAGCTAGTTTAAGATTTTTATGGTAGGTAATTCTTTTTATTTAAAGAGAAAACCAACAAGGGCATCTACAGCATAAAGTTTGTAAGGCTTTAGTTTTCTTACGTCGAGGTACCGGGTTCGATCCCAAGCGAGAGCGGACACAAACATCAGCACACGCATAGGTCTTTACACAAACACATCCAGTTGGAGAGGGCAGTGGGGAGCTATTAACAACAACATACATCCAATCACGACACCTATGTCCTTCCTCACTCGCATTCGCAACACTTTTATTTTTTAATTTTAGGACTCCATCTGGCGATGGCCAACTTAGACATAAGTCGCCGTACTCACTACACCCTACAACTAGGCTATATTAAAAAAAAGAAGAAGAGGTAAATAACAAATAAGGATCAAAAGATCATAGGCTAAAAAAAAAAAAAGGTAACAAGAAGGAAGCCTGCTACCCAAAACAGTCAAATAAAGTGCAGGAGGCCAGTCTCCTCCAAAAAGTCGCATAGTCTGCAAGTACGTGTGCACGAACCATTCCCAAGTACGGGGGACAAGAGGTAGCGACCCCGCTCATGTAATGTATGCGAAGATTACCCAGACTGGGGCAATCAACAAGAATGTGCCGAACAGTGGGAGAGACAACGCAGTCATTGCAATAATGTGCAGGCAAGCGCTCCAACCAAACGCTGGTCCGGTCGCAGAGTCCTCGCCGACTCTTTGGCAGCTTCATTCCCCGCAATTCTTACATGTCCAGGAACCCAGCAGAAGATACTCTCGACATCCGCTCGGCTCGCCAAAACCATTGTGGTGGAGCGAATATGAGTGCGTGTAAAGGGCCATTCTCCTACCCCTTTTCCCGATACCCTCTCCCTCCCTCTGTAAGAATGTGTGTGAATGGGAATGTTTTTTTTTCTTCTCCTCAGCAAATTGTTGATTATTATTTTTCCAAAAGGCCACTATTAAATTCCAAAATATTCCTTTTGTAAAGAGTGGCTGGCATTGTACAATTTAGAATATTACAAATTGAAATCATTGTACGTCCCATTTGAAGGGAGGTCTTTTTCTTTGATAGCCTCAAGATGTGACCAAATTGCAATATTGTACGAGCTCGGAGGCACCAGTTTTTTTTTAGTAAAACGCTTGAGATGCCAATACCAACCTGGGTAACACGTGAGCCCTTTCTTCTTTTTTTTCATCCACTTATTTGCTTTAAGCCTCTTGATATTGACATCTTTGTTTACTGTGTTATCGGTTGGTTGATATTGCCCTGGCAGATATTTTTTTGTTGTTTGTCTTAGAATGTTGGGTTTTTTTTGTATACATTTCGATTGGTATTCATCAGATAATATTAATTGTGTATATAGGAAAATTAGCTATCTATATTTTTGTGTACATAAATAACGAGATTTCATGTAAATATTTACCCCATATTTTTGTAAGTAAAGGACTGTACATAAAATCCGTTTCATTTCTCCCTCGATTTCTCATGGCCGAATTAGTTTAGGAAGCGGGTTGGAACGATTGGGATTAGAGTATAGATTTTTGGCCTGCTACACCGTGACATCACATATCGCGAACCAGAGGATGCAGAGATTCCAATGCTCCAAGAGCACTCAGGGCAATTTGTGAGTTGCTATAATCACAAGCCAATCTCTGCACCGGGCACGTCGCTAAATCTCCCGTACCGAGTGGTGTATTGCAACCAGCTTGGCCGTGAAGACAGATGCAACGCCGACTTCAAACAGAGGGGATACGGCGTGGAAACCGAACCCCTCTTGGGATTTGATGCTCCAGAGTTGGCATCTGGGCCACACCAAAAGAGAAAGTTTGTCCACGCGGATTGTAGCGAAAACATCTGACAGAACAAAGGTGATGCCAGTGGTACTCAGGGCAAGGAGTGCAACACTGAGGACAATTTCCAGAAGAATTCTTTCTACCCGTTTCATTGGGATGGAGAGGGCTCCCCTTGCACCCTATCCATACATGGAATTGACAATCTCTCAGAAATTAACAAATAAAGATGGTGAGGCATCCTTGCCCCCATTGTAAGGAGTCTCCATGATACTGTATCGCCATACAGTATTATAGGCCTTCTCCAGATCCCAAAACAATGGTGTAGTGCTGTCTATGAAGGAAGGCCTCACAGATAGCATCTTCCAAAGCATCTTTAGTGAAGTGGAACTTGGGCAGGTTAGAGAAATTGGACAGAAACCAGGTGGACTATGGAAAACATATAATGAAAGGAACGAGACACATTGATTAAAGAGAATAAAAGCAGGAATAATATGAGGTTGAAGAGGTATTAGCAAACTTTTCCAATCCCACTTTGACAACTATATAATAAGTAGATCAATGTTTTTTACTATGTAATGAATCCAGGTCCTAAAAATCACCTTAAAATAATCTTTACATATTCTTTCCATTTACATTTAACTATCACCACACACCATGAGCAAAGTTAACAATATGTAGAATGATTAGTTGTTGGATGTGTCACAATTCAAATTGAATTTTTTGCAACAGCCATATGCTGTAGTGACATGGTTCAGATATTATGTCAAACTTGTAGGCCTTGAAAGCAAGTAAAAGCTACCCTTGTGGTACATGTTAAAAACTTCCTTACATTTTAGCTTACCTTCACCCCCTTCCTGAAATTTTGCATATCATTAGGGCACTCGAATGTGGGTTAGAGACATTTAACACATTCATGGAATTATTATACAAGATTGCCCATTTTACAAATGGTGGTGTCTTCACTTTTTCACAACAGGAAAAATAAAAAAAAAAACACCTGAAAGGGTCCCTTACCCCACAGAATCCTGGGGAGAGTGTGTTGGCACTACTTTGACTAGAGATGTTAGCCAACCACATCGAAAGTGGAATGGGCGCTTGGAGGGCTGAAGCACTGCCACCACTTGAGTGGCGACTACTGTTCTCCTCCTGTCTGCATGAAGACTCAGTAGATGGGGTACTCTTGCTACAGCTCATCTGCAACATTTGCTGTAGGAAAAATTGCTGCTGCAAAGCAAGATGTTGCTGCTGCTGTTGGAGGAGCTGTTGGTGGAGTAATTGTTGCGATGATAAATGTGAGTATTGAGTGCCTGATTGTGGAGGAGAGGGGCTGGGACGATGAGGAGAGAGAGAGGGTGAAGGACTGGGTCGCTGTCCCTCCAGGTTAGCTGCATTGAAAATCCCGTTCTCATCCTTTAAAAGATGAAGCAACCCAGAAAACTTTTCAACGACAACAAGAGAGAAGTGGCAATGAAGATTCAGGAATGTTGACAGCATCGTCCGCATCAGCTAAAACAAGAATAGATAAGCATTAAAAAAAATATAGGAGGGCAAACAAAACACTTAATAATCAAGGTGTGCTGACCAAAGTTGCATGTTCAAAACTTTCAATAATTCTTGGACTAACCTTGGGAGGACCTTGGCAATCACATAATTTAGAAGAGAATGTAAAACAACATAAGGGTTTCAAACTTTTGTCAAATTGGCCGTATAGTTATGATGTTATTGCCAAATAATTCCCGGGAGGCATCAATAAAGGAAGCCTCCCGGAACCCAACCCAATTTGCTCGCTGCAGATCCCAACGAGGAACGAGTGAAAGGCACGTGCCAGAAAGGGCGGCCGACAGGACTATCGGGAAGTGATCACTCCCGGAAAGGTCGTCCCGAATCGACCACCAGAAGTGGAGGAAACAGTCGGGCGAACATAAGGACAAGTCGACAACACTAAACGAATCCGTTTGAACATGGTAAGAAGTAAAGTTGCCGGAATTTAAATGACAAAGGGAATTGGATAATAAGAGGGACTCAACCACTCCAGCCCAGGGATTATGGGATTATGGGCAGTATGACCAAGTAATAAAAACGGGGTATTTTTTTATTATTTTTTTGAAGAGCTCATCTGCCGACTGCCTACTTGTGCATTAGTCGTCGTATTAAAAACCTGCCTAGTACTAGGCTACTTTAAAATAAGTCAAAAAAAAAAAAAAAAAAAAAAACCAACACAAAAAATTAAAAAAGGGAAAAGGCAACGAGCAAGAACGTGCGACCTATAAGGGAAAAAAAACAAAAAAACAAACAAAACAGAAAAAAATGAAACTGGTTAAATAAAAGGAAGGCCGGCCTCCCCCCCAAAAGTCTACAAGTCCACCAGTCAATGTGCACGCACTCGTCCCGAGTACAAGGGACAGGCGGTATCGACCCCACCCATTCCGGTACCGGGACAGGTAACGTGCGCGAAGACCGCTCAGACTGGGACATTCAACAAAAATGTGCCGAACAGTCTAGATGACAATGCAGTCTTCACAGTGAGCGCTGGCGAGCGACCATCAAATGGCGGTGCGTCCCGCGAGTGTGCCCAATTCGGAGACGACAGAAAGCAACCTGAAGCTTTCGCAGCATTAGGGGGTAGGTCCATGGGAACAGTCGCGGCGCAATGGCACGCAACTTTAAGTTCCCTTCGACCGTCTCCAATCTTCTTTGCCAAGCAGCCCGAAGAGCTGCCCGTATTCCTGTCATGTAGTCGGTGTGAGGAAGAGCGAAACGCTGGTCAGGCCGCAGAGTCCTCGCAGACTCTTTGGCGCCCTCACTCCCCGCAATTCCAACATGTCCAGGAACCTAGCAGAAGATAATCTCGACATACGCCCGGCTCGCCAAAACCATGGCGTCACGGATATCGCGAACCAGGGGATGCGGAGATTCCAATGCCCCGAGAGCACTCAGGGCGCTTTGTGAGTCGCTATAGATCACAATCCGGTCTCCGAACGGGGCACGTCGCGTAATCTCTCGTACCGTGATTTATTGCAACCAGCTCGGCCGTCAAGACAGACGCAGCGCCTGGCAGAGCCCCGACGACTTCAAACAGAGAGGATATGGCGTGGAAGCTGACCCCTCTTGGGACTTGGAGCCACCCGTATACACTGGCACGGTTCCAGTGTGACACGAGGTGTGCTCCAAAATGGTCGAACGCAATACTCCCGGCACTGTACAAGCTTTGGGAGTAGAGGCGTGGCGAAAAATAGCCAAATGTGGTACCCTCTCGAAGGAGTTTCCTGGCCCTAAACCCAAAGGGCTTAGGGTATGACTGGCATCTCTCGGCGGCATAGGCACCATCGAAATCAGCTGCGGAAGCAGTGATAGCTGTTGGCGACTGAGGGAAGCGCTGGGCTCGTTCGTACAGGCGAGTGATGCACTGTACGGGGCGTAGAGTGAGTAGCATCTCCCCAGCATCGACTAGTAGGCTCTCAATGAGGAAAGTGCGGAAGGCACCGGTCGCCAAGCGAAGGCCGGTGTGGTGGATCGAGTCCACCTTCCGTAATACAAGCTCACTGCGGATGCATAAAACTCACATCCGTAGTCGAGCTTCGAATGAACAAAGGATCGATAAAAAAGTAGGGCAGTAGCCCTATCAGTGCCCAAGCGCTGAACATCAGGGAACGGAGAATATCCATGGCGCGGGTTCAATTTTTTTTTTTTTTTTTTTTTAATTAAGGGGCTATCTGGCGACTGCCGACTAAGGCATAAGTTGCCGTAAACAAACAGCCTAATTTAGGCTACTTTAAAAAATTAAACAGAAAACAATAAAAAGGAATAACAATAACAAAGCAATAACAAAACAATTACAAAAACAACAACAACAATTAAATCGCGTTAAATAAAAGGGAGAAGGCCGGCCTCCCCCCAAAAGTCAATAAGTCCACCAGTCAAAGTACACGCACTCATCCCGAGAACAAGGGACAGGCGGTAGCGACCCCGCCCATCCCGGTACCGGGACAGGTGTCGTGCGCGAAGATCACCCAGACTGGGACATTCGACAAGAATGTGCCGAACAGTCTGGGGGACGACGCAGTCGTTGCAATAGGGCGCAGGCGAGCGCTCCATCAGATAGCGATGCGTCACACGAGTGTGTCCGATTCGGAGACGACAGAAAGCAACCTGAAGCCGCCGCGGCATTGGGGGATAGGTCCATGGGAACAGTCGCGGCGCAATGGCACGCAACTTTAAGTTCCCTTCGACCGTCTCCCATCTTCTTTGCCAAGCAGTCCGAAGAGCTGCCCGTATTCCTGCCATGTAGTCGGTGTGAGGAAGAGCGAAACGCTGGTCCGGTCGCAGAGTCCTCGCGGACTCTTTGGCGCCCTCATCGGCGCGCTCATTCCCCGCAATTCCTACATGTCCAGGAACCCAGCAGAAGATAATCTCGACATCTGCCCGGCTCGCCAAAACCGTGGCGTCACGGATATCGCGAACCAGGGGATGCGGAGATTCCAATGCCCCGAGAGCACTCAGGGCGCTTTGTGAGTCGCTATAGATCACAATCCGGTCTCCGAACCGGGCACGTCGCGTAATCTCCCGTACCGAGTGGTGTATTGCCACCAGCTCGGCCGTGAAGACAGACGCAGCGCCTGGTAGAGCCCCGCTGACTTCAAACAGAGGGGATACGGCGTGGAAGCCGACCCCCTCTTGGGACTTGGAGCCATCCGTATACACTGGCACGGTACCAGCGTGACACGATGTGTGCTCCAAGAAGGTCGAACGCAATACTCCCGGCGCAGTACAAGCTTTGGGAGCAGAGGCGTGGCGACAAATAGCCAAATGTGGTACCCTCCAGGGTGGCGTCCTGGGCAGAACCAGGGGCGCCACCGGCCCGAGAGCTATATCTACTTCTCGAAGGAGTTTCCTGGCCCTAAACCCAAAGGGCTTAGGGTATGACTGGCGTCTCTCGGCGGCATAGGCACCATCGAGATCAGCTGCGGATGCAGTGAGAGCTGTTGGCGACTGAGGGAGGCGCCGGGCTCGCGCGTACAGGCGAGTGATGCACTGCACGCGGCGCAGAGCGAGTGGCATCTCCCCAGCATCGACCAACAGGCTCTCAATGGGGGAAGTGCGGAAGGCACCGGTCGCAAGGCGAAGGCCGGTGTGGTGGATCGAATCCACCTTCCGCAATAAACGCTCGGCTGCGGATGCATAAAACTCGCATCCGTAGTCGAGCTTCGAGCGAACAAAGGATCGATAAAAAAGTAAGGCGGTAGCCCTATCAGCGCCCCAAGCGTTGAACGTCACGGAACGGAGAATGTCCATGGCGCGGGTACAAGAGACCCTAAGGCTGCGAATATGAGCCTCCCAGGTGAGGCGTCGGTCGAATACAAGACCAAGGAAACGGTGCGACTCAACCACATCCAGGCGCACCCCATTAAGAAACAAATCTGGGTCGGGGTGAAGCCGTGGATGGCGGCAGAAGTGCACCACCTTAGTCTTGGCCAAAGAAAACCGAAACCTGTGCGCTTCGGCATAGTGAGAGACGCGGTTCAATGCCTGTTGGAGTCGACGCTCCAGAGTTGGCATCTGGGCCGCGCCAAAAGAGATCGAAAGGTCGTCCACGTAGAGCGTAGCGAGAACATCTTCCGGCAGCACCGAGGTGATGCCGTTGATGCTCAGGGCAAAGAGTGTGACACTGAGGACACTTCCCTGCGGGACACCCTCTTCCTGCTCCTTTGGGCCGGAGAGGGCTCCCCCCACCCGTACGCGGAATCGACGATCTCGCAAAAATTCAGATATAAAAATTGGGAGGCGTCCCCTCGCCCCCATCGTGTGGAGAGTCTCCATGATACCGTATCGCCATGCGGTATCATAGGCCTTCTCCAGATCAAAAAACACCGTGGCGTAGTGCTGTCTACGAAGGAAAGCCTCGCAGACGGCACTTTCCAGTCGGAGCAGAGCATCCGACGTGGAGTGGAACTTACGGAAGCCGCACTGTGCAGAAGACAGATGGCCTCCGCTGTCCAGGAAATAGGCTAATCTAACATTTACCAATTTCTCCATCAACTTGCACACGCAAGAGGTTAGAGAGATTGGGCGGAAACCGGTCGGAGTAGAGTGATCTCTCCCCGGCTTGCGAAAGGCGAGCACAGTAGCGATTCGCCAGGAGTCTGGGAGAAGACCTTCCACCCAGATCCTGTTGAACAGATCTAACAGAAAGGCCATGCCTCGCTCACCCAGGTGTCGAAGCATGGCGTACGGGACATCGTCCGGACCATGGGCGGTGTCCGCGCACGAAGCGAGAGCGGAACGCAACTCACTCACAGTAAACTTGTCATTGAAGGGTTCTCCGCCTCTGGAGGTAAAGTCCAGCCGGCGGCCTTCCGCGACATCACGACGTGCATTGAATGCTGGCGGAGCAGCATCACGGCTAGAGAATGCGGAAAAAGCGGTCGCTAAGGATTCCGCCACGGACGCGGGGTCCGAGATTGCGGTCCCATTCTCCTGGAGAACGGGAGGGGGGTCCTGCGAGAACTTGCCCCGAATCCTTTTGACTCGCTTCCACACCTCAGCTAAAGGGGTCTTCCCGTTAAGTGAAGACACGTATGCCCGCCAAGAAGAGCGGCGGGCGTGCTTCGAAATATACCGGAACCTAGCCCTAGCCCGACGAAATTCAGCGACAGTGAAATCGTTCGGGCGGCGCTTATAGCGCATGTAGGCATAACGCTTCTGTTTGAGGGCCGTCTCACACTCGGCCGACCACCATGGGAGTGGTCGGCGTGCAAAACGGCCAGACGTCCTAGGAATAGTAGTCAGGCCTACGGCGATGAGGTTGCCGGAGAAGAACTCAACGGCCTCATCTACCGACCTAAACTCCTCGACTGAGATAGAGAATTCAGTCATTTCCTGAAATGCAGGCCACCGCGCCCGCGCCAAGCACCACCGAGGTGGTCTCTCAGGCGGCAGTTGCCCTGAAAATGATATTTGAATGGGAAAGTGATCACTACCATGGAGGTCATCGACCACCCCCCAATCAAAATCAGGCTGTGCATCTGAAGAGCACAAAGATAGGTCAAGGCAAGAAAATGAAGCGGTTCTCGGACAGTGATGCGTAAACTCATCCACGTTTAGGACACCCATCTCAAGCTCTTCGATCAGATCGGCAAGGACTTGTCCCCTGGGATTTATGGAGTAATCTCCCCAGAGAGGATGCCTGCCGTTCAGATCTCCAAGCAAGAGATAGGGCCTCGGCAACCGTGCCACGACGCGGCGAAAGTCCCCCGCGTCGAAGTCAGCTGACGGTGGAATGTACGCAGAAATGATAGTATACCTCCTATCCAGGTGCAGCTGCACAGCCACTGCCTGAAAGGAGGTATCTAAAGAGAAAGGAAGAACGGAGACATCATGCCGGGTGTAAACCGCGCATCCCCCAGCCCGGCCATCCCGCGGTGGTGGGGTCGCAAGACCCTTATACCCCGGGAGGGCAGGCAGCGGGCACGCGCCTAGCATGGTCTCCTGCAAAAAAATAGCTAACGGGGAACGGGACGAGACGAGCCTCCGCAGCTCCTCCCAGTTGGCCCGGAGTCCACGGCAATTCCATTGAAGGAATATGCCCTCCAGGCCTAGCTCGGAGGAGACGCGGGGGCCCTCCTCGAATTGAAGACCCTCACGGGAATGGCCGTACGCTTCCCGGGGGCAGAACCCCGGGCGCTGTTGGCCGGACAAAGCGCTGAAGGCGCTGTCGCCTTCGAGGACTTATTGGGGGAGGTTGGGCTCGCCATGCGAGTCTTTTCCTCCCTCCGCCTCGAAACCTTAGGCGGGCGTTGCGGCTTGGGAGGCGGGGGGCCCTCTTTTCGAGGAACCACCGTCTCCGAGCCACTCGCTCCACCTCGGGGCGTGGGCGAAGGGGCCGAAGCTCCTTTGTTGCTGTCCTCCTTTCGGGGAACAGCTTTAGGAACCCCGGAAGATGGCCTAGCGACCATCTTCAGGGGTGTTGCCTCCTGTGAGTCTAACGACTCTGTGGAGGCGCGTGGCCGTTTCGCCTTACGGGAAACGGTCACGCTGGGGGAAGAGGGGGGAGCCCTGGTATTAGCCGGGGCTGGGTGTGAACCCTTTTTGCCGCCAGCTCTACCAGGGGAGCGCCCGGGTGTAGTAGAGCCCGCAGAAGGGCTCCGAATGGGCGCGGAAACAACCGTGCTCGTTGGCCTGGATGGGCCAGGAGCAGAGGGTGCTTTTCTAACTATTGAGGCATATGACGTCCCAGGCAGAGCCGGGCGCGCCAGGACCAAGTCCTTAGCCTCGCGGAATGAGAGTCGATCCTGGGCCTGAATGGCCAGGATTTCTTTCTCAAGGAGATATGCACCACATTGCTTCGAAGAAGCAGGGTGCGGCTCTCCGCAATTGACACACTTGGCCACACACGATTTGGACTTATCGTGTGCGACCTTGGAGCAATTTACACAGACTTCGGGTGACCCCGATTTTGCACGTCTACATGATCGATTCGTGTGGCCGAAGCGGTGACAGTAATAGCACCGCCGCGGCAGTGGCACGAATGCCTTCACGCGGTAGCGGTACCAACCGGCACGCACCGACTCAGGGAGCTTGTCACAGTCGAACGTGACGAAGAGTGTAGGGGTGGGTCTCGAGGCCCCTCCCTGTTTTCTCATCACACGTTCGACCTTGACCGCCCCATGGTCGGCCAGCTCTAGGATGATGTCTTCTATGGAGTAGTCAACGAGTTCCCTCGCATAAACTACTCCTTTTACAAAGTTCATGGTAGAGTGCGGCGTCACACTCACCGGGGTGCCATGAAGTGTCCGAAGAGCACTTATCTTGGCCGCCTCGGCGGGATTCGCCGCATTCGCCAGAAGGCTCCCGTCCGAGAAACGGGTTACCTTCGGCTCTCTACCAATTGCACTAGCTAATCCTCTCCTCTGATGGATCATGTTGCCCTTGAACAACATGGTGCCATCAGTGGAGCGAATAACGAGGAAGCGTTTGAAGCCAGCGGGCTCGAAAACGCCAGGTAACCTCTGAATGAGGGGCCCCGATGTCATCGAGGCTCCGCCCTGTGCACTCTTGGTCTTAGTCAGGGGCTCCGCACACGAGGGGGTAGAGGGGCCGGATGTGCCGATCTTGGCTTGGTCGCCTACCAAAGTGGCAGCAGACCCATCCGTCCCCGCAGCCCCCGCGGATGGAGAGGAGCCCCGAGTCTTTTTCGTCTTTCTTGTCTTTTTCTTCTTTTTAGGAGAGGAGGGCGGGGAATGAACCCGCTTTTCACCCCCGCCGGTAGAAGCCCCCAGGCCAGATGGACCGGCCTCAGCCAGGTCCTTCTCTGAAATGGAGAAGGTCCCGGTGGGCGCAGGGGATTCATCCGGAGGAGATCCCTCCCCTCCTTGTCCTGCCTGAGAATCCACAGCCGTTTGATGAGGACCTTGCATAGGGGCGGATTCGGGTTCGGTGCTTGGCGCCAAGCCCGGATTCCCCCCCATGGAAGGCCCTACCTTCTGAGGCTGGTTTTCCTCAAGGACCATGTCTATCACAGGAGGGGCCTCCAATTGGCCATCCCCTCCCAGGACATTGCAGGTCCCCTTGGCAGCGTCATAAGTCTTTAGTGGGGAGGCACAGGCCTTGACCCCGGCAAGGTTTAATATTTTTGCCAGCAGGTCTTTTGAGGGAAGCGACCGAAGGGGCCTGGCTTCCCTCTCCCCCCTAAGGGGGTTTGCCCTACCGAGCCGCTTTGATGTGGAGCGGCTGGCTAAGGGTGGCCTGCTGGCTTTCTTGGCAGTCCCCTTAGAAAGCATAGGAGGGACTGCTGCTGGAGATAGGGAGGTGCCCGAAAGCACCTCCAGAGAAGGGGGTGAGGGGGAGTCCCCTACACCCGTAGGCGTAGGAGAGGAGTAAGCCTCCTCTCCGGTTAAAGAGGTATGGAGGGTCCCCTGCGCAAGCACAGGGGGGGGGGACCTCCATCTTTTCTGTGGAGCTGCACGAGGGCGGCTCCGTTGTTGTTATAGGGGGAATTAAGGGGAGATGTTTTTTTTTTTCATCATTGGGCATGGTGACCCTCTTTGTTTTACGGGACGCAATCGCTCACCACCTCTTGCAGTAGCCCGCACTGCAAGAGGTGCTTACAGGCCCGGCAGAGCCAGGCGCCGCCATTTGGGACCACCCCTCCCGCCTGGTGGCCTGGCAGTCCTTCGGCATGGCGGCTCCACCTTGAACACGGCGTAAAACGGATAGATTTTGAAGACGAGAGGAAAAGGGATGTGAGGAAGGTATGGGTGGGGATGAAGCAGGTTGTTAAAAGCCAACCACCCCAGACCGGAGCTCAGGGGTTAGGGGACATTGTCCCCTCCCCCCTCAGCCCCGATCCGGGACGATTGGCTGAGAAGAAGGTCAGCTTCTACCCTGTGAAATTAGAGGCTGACCAGAGAAAGTTGTGGGAGAGGTTGTATGAAAAGCGACGAGGTAGGATAGGAATACAGGCTATCTGAAGGAAGGAAGAGAGGCTAAGCTGGGGCCGGACGGGGCGCTGGATCCCGTCAGCACGGCGGCCAGGATGGCAAATCGCCGCGCCCCTTACGGGGGGCGCGGGTTCAAAAGACCCTAAGGCTGCGAATATGAGCCTCCCAGGTGAGGCGTCGGTCGAATACAAGACCAAAGAAATGGTGCGATTCAACCACATCTAGGCGCACCCCCATTAAGAAACAAATCTGGGCCGGGGTGGAGCCGTGCATGGCGGCAGAAGTGCACCACCTTAGTCTTGGCCAAAGAAAACCGAAACCTGTGCGCTTCGGCATAGCGAGAGACGCGGTTCAATGCCTGCTGGAGACGACGCTCCAGAGTTGGCGTCTGGGCTGCGCCTTAGGAGATCGAAAGGTCGTCCACGTAGAGCGTAGCGAGCACACCTTCCGGCAGCACCGAGGTGATGCTGTTGATGCTCAGGGCAAAAAGAATGTGACACTGAGGACAGTTCCCTGTGGGACACCCTCTTCCTGCTCCAGTGGGCCGGGGAGGGCTCCCCCCACCCTTATGCAAAATCAACGATCTCTCAAAAATTCAGATATAAACATTGGGAGGCGTCCCCTCGCCCACATCGTGTGGAGTCTCCATGATACTGCATCGCCATGCGGTATCATAGGCCTTCTCCAGATCGAAAATCCCCGTGGCGTAGTGCTGGCTACGAAGAAGGCCTCGCAGACAGCATTTTCCAGTCGGAGCAGAGCATCCGACGTGGAATGGAACTTACAGAACCCGCACTGTGCAGAAGACAGATGGCCTCCGCTATCCAGAAAAAAGGCTAATCTAACATTTACCAATTTCTCCATCAACTTGCACATGCAAGAGGTTAGAGAGATTGGGCGGAAACCAGTCGGGGTAGAGTGATCTCTCCCCGGGTTGCGAAAGGCAAGCACATTAGTGATTCGCCAGGAATCTGGGCTGAGACCCAGATCCTGGCATTATGCATTATAAGTTTGATTTTGTCCCTTGTACTTATACATAATACTGTTATGGTATACAGTTTTTGGAAAAAACTTATATGTGAAATTAAAAATTTATGCTCAAATTTAAATAAAATACACTATTTTACAGATGGATGTGAGGGGCAGTACAATAACAAATTCAATTTTATGAACATAAGCTACCATTTTGAAGAATTTGGAGTAACATGTGAGTGGAATTTCCACGCAACATCTAATGGCAAATCCTCCTGCGATGGTATGGGAGCAATTGTCAAGAGATGCCTGTGTAAAGCTAGTTTACAAAGAACCTTTTGTAATCAAATTTTAAATACTTAAGATATATATGTTTAAGATTTGTAAAAAAAAAAATTAGGTAAAAGCATAAAGTTTTTTTATATAGATCACAATGAAATTGAAATAATAGAAATTTTTTTAAAAGACATTTACAAACTTGAGTACACTAGCAGGTACACAAAAGTTTCACCGATTTGTGCCATTAGAAATTGGAAAATAAATGGTTTACGAAGGATCATTTGATGAGATTGGATTT
Source organism: Ceratothoa steindachneri (assembly GCA_963969495.1). NCBI lineage: Eukaryota > Metazoa > Arthropoda > Malacostraca > Isopoda > Cymothoidae > Ceratothoa > Ceratothoa steindachneri. Next base: position 67,539,693 of record OZ018324.1, on the reverse strand, counting down.
GAAAAATATTTAAATAGCCAAATAATTGAAAACATTAAAAATATAGCTCCACAAATTGGTCAGTACATTCTATACCTTTATAATGATATTAAGTGGGTTGGGATAGTCCTATCAAAGAATGATGAATTCCCGGACTATGAAATAGATTTTCCTGCTGGAATTAGTGATTTTTATTTCTTTCCGCAAATTAAAGACAGATGTTATTTACCTTCTGAAAATATAATAAAAAATTTAGATTCACCCAATTCAAAGGTTGGAACTAAAAGAATTCAGCATTCCATTAATAAGAAAGAGCTGAAGTAATTTTTATTTTAAAACTTATATTAATGTATAAATTTTAGGTTCTTTGTAAACTCATGGTTATTTGTATACTTAATAGTGAGTTCGTTCACTATTGTTTAATAAAAGAAAAGTAATTTACTTAGAATGGCTTTTAATTAAAAATAATATTTAACTTAATTATTATTTAGTAAATTTAGTAGTTAGGTACCTACCTACCAGTTACATTATTTATAATTAAGTAGGTATGTTTACAATTAAGATACAAAAATTTTGAAATTTACTCATTTACATATTACATATACTAAAATACTATATATATGCTAAAATAAAATTATAAATAATATTATGAGTTAAGTATACTTATTTCTACCTTAAAATGCAGATTTACAAAATTTCTACTAAAAAATGTAAAAACTTTTTTTCAGTCATTTGTGAAAATGTTCACATTGATTTTATTTAAAGAATTTGTAGATATGTTTAAAATTAAAAATGAGAATTTTTTTAAAATTAATTGCACTGAGGGGGTGGGGGCCTGCTGAAAAATACTTTTTGGAATAATCATTTGTAGTATTATTCAAAAGATTAGTACTTTACAGCATTTGAAAGAGCTTTTCAAGCTGATTCCAATAATATTTCTCATTTTTAATTTTAAACATATCTACAAATTCTTTAAATAAAATCAATGTGAACATTTTCAAAAATGACTGAAAAAAGGTTTTTTGCATTTTTTAGTATAAATTTTGTATATCTGCATAATATTGTGGGGTTTATCTTAAAAGTTTCTGAGATATAACCCTCCAAAGTATGGGACCCCAGAGACCTGTCCAAAAATGGACACAACTGTATCTCAAGAACCATTGAGCGTAGAGAGATAAGAGTTGAACCATTGGAAGCAGCACCAAAAACTCTCTTAGCAAAATTTGAGCAAAATCCCAGACATGATGGTTCCAACCACTGATTGCTCTCACATGGAATGCCCCTATATCTTAAAATTACAGATTTATAGAAATTACTTAGTGAAGTCTACATCTCAGCTATTAGGCCTATTCACCAAAATACAACGGTTTGGCACTTGAAAAATGTGCTGGAAGATTGAAAAAAAAGACTCATTGTTGTGTGTGAACTGTTGGATATTAATGATGAAAAACATACAATACTTAGAACCACTGAAAACAATGAGACTGAACAAGATTCAATTGAATCATCTTCAATCAGTGATTTGAGTAACATATCTTCAGTTTGAGATCTGGACAGTGATTGCTTGGTTGAAGAAAATCCTTCAACTTCAATTGAACCAGTTCTAGCACTTTTGGACCAAACACCAGTCAAAAAACTAAGTACATACTAAGATAATATATTTTATATTTCACCAGAAAGATGTGTTTGATCTATATGGCCAAGTGAATAGAATTTAAGGTACTGTATAAAACAAAATCGATAATTGGCAAGCTTTTACTTGGTAAGATTTATTCTTTAATGATGCTCTTTAGTCTACACAAAATGCAAATTTTGCTCTGTATAATAATTTAAAGATATTCTTTTTTGGTTCTTTTCAGAAGGGTTGTCTTTAGCCAAAAAAGCGCAAAACTTGTGGTAAGCTATCAGATGCCCAGAAACACTTGAAGAAGAGGCTATAATTCAGTTATGGTGTTCATATTAGTGAGGGGATAAGTGATGCTTCAAAATCTGAAGCAGAATCTGAAAAACATCTAGAAACATTAATGAATGAATTGAAACAGTCATTCCTGGAGAGCAAATGTCATAATCACAAACTACAAATATTGACTCTCTCCCCATACACAATTGAAAAAACTGCTAGTTTCTTTCAAACCACAACATATTTGGTGAAAAAAGGCCGTTCACTAAAATCAGAATTTGGAATCCTTCCAAAGATTCCAATAATGAGAAAAGGAAAAGTGATATCTGAAGAAAACAAAGATATAGTTAGAAGATTCTGTGAGTCAGATGAGGTTAGTCGTATTTGTCCTGGCAAAAAGGATTGTGTGTTCGTCATCATGCTAAAGGTGCAATGAATTTGCAAAAACAACTGGTCCTTATGAATTTAAGTTATTTGAACTATATAAAAAGGATAAAAAGAATCCCCAAATAGGAATTTCCACATTTGCTAAATTACAGCTGTCTTATTCTGTGCTTGCTGTTAGTGGTGGGACTCATTCTGTCTGTATCTGCACATATCATCAAAACCCAAAATTACAGCTGGTTGCATTGCGAGAAAAAGGTCTCTCATGCAAAGATCTTATGGATTACAGTGTCTGCGTTAGAGAGAGAGAGGCTTGCATGATGCAACTTTGCAAAGATTGCCCAAGAAAAGAGGGTGTTCTGAACTTTCTTGAGTTGCTTGACAGTGTAAAATCAGCTCCAAATGAAATATTTTACAAGCAATGGGCGACTGTTGACCATTGTACAATGTAGACAAAGTGGAGCCAATTCATGAAGACTTATCATCATTAAGCATGAAAATATCCTGCATTGTTCATCATCATTTTGTTGCACAGCAGCAATCACAGTACTTAAATCAGTTGAAAGAAACACTACCACCTCAGGGTGAGGCAGTTATGTTAGTGATTTCTCTGAAAATTATTCTTTCATTATCCAAGATGCTGCCCAAGGATTACACTGGGACAATTCACAATGTACAGTTCACCCTTATGTCATCTATTATAGATCATCTGCAGATGAGGGACTTAACCATTTTAGTGTTTGTTTCTTATCTCCATCACTAAAACACAACACTATAATGATTTACTCATTTATAATAAAGCTTATGAATTATGTTAAATTCAGATGCACACAACTGAAGAAGGTGTACTATTTTTCGGATGGATGTGCTGGCCAATATAAGAATGGATACAACTTCACAAATCTTTGTTACCATGAAGAGGATTGTGGTTTGTCTTGTGAATAGCACTTCTTTGCTACATCCCATGGCAAAAATACATGTGATGGGATTGGGAGAACAGTGAAGAGAGCTATTGTTCATGCCAGTTTGCAGAGAACTACAGAGAGGCAAATTCTTACACCAGAAGACATGTTTCTCAGTTTTGTGAAGAAACCCTGAGCAAGACAATAAAACTTTTCTTTGTAACTACATCTGATTTGAAAGATGCAGAACAACGGTCAGAACATCGATTCAAGGACAGTATGGCTATTCTGGGAACTTAGAAATATCATAGATTTGTTGCCATAAACAAGGAAGAACTGATGGTGTATCTCATTTCAAGTGGCATTGAAGAAAAGAAAGGAATAAGGAAAAGTCATATTACTAATGAACCTGCAATGGTTGATAACCTAAAATTTGTCAAACCCGGAGACTATGTTAGCTGCATTTATGATGGACAAGTTTGGTATGGAATTGTGGAGGAATATTGTGAGGAGTTTGATGATTACACAGTGAACTTTTTACATCCATCTGGGCCATCAGGAGGAGCAAGTGCATATCATTATCCATCAAATAAGGATTCATGTGCAGTGCTAGGACATCATATATTAACTGTCATGAGTTGTCCTACACTAAGAGGAGGCAGCAGAATTAAATATATTTTTCCTCAGAAAGAAATTGTATTAGGTTAACAGGTCTTCCCTATCATTATTGTAATTATTTTGTCAGTGAGGATTATCGGTGAAATATCATTTTTTTATTCTTGGAGATTTAGTTCAAGTCAAACTGATAGCTAAAATAAATTCCTAAATTAACCTGTAATTTATAAATATGGTGTCAACATAAGTTAGTTACATGAAAAGTAATAACATAAACAACCTTTTTATGATTGTTTCTAATAGGTTCTTTAAGAGCTTAAGTGTGAAATGTATGTAGAATTGATGGACAACTTAAAAAAATAGTGCCTTCATTTTTCTAATTTATAAATTTTTGTCAATTTTGATATCCCAGAGGTCAAATCTTGACCTCAAATGTTAGCAAATGTATGATTTTGTTATTTTTCAACCTAGAGTTCTAAAACTTTCATAATTGGATTACTTGTCCTTTTCTGATTATAAATATATATACTTTTATATAATTATGACCATTATTACCCTAGTTATGGGTTGCCAAATGTTAGTGACCTTAAAATGCCTGAGGTCATATCTCCTGAACTGTTGGTTGGATTGAACTTAAAATTTCTGAAATGGGTTTAGGGTCCCCAAACTTCCTATAAACCAAATTTCAGCAAAATCTGAGAGATGATGTTAATTTGCAATTTTTCTGGTTGATCTCACAGAGAATACCCATAAAGAAGGTGAAGAGAGGGGGCAATCCGAGTGGGGGACTCGATACACTTCTATCGTGCCTACCATTCATCTGTCTCTTCCTACAGGTGGAGTTTTCAGTTTAGTGAGATATTTGAGAGACTTTTGGATTTTGGGGGTGTGTGTGTTTTGTGATTGTATTGGAAGTGAAAAGAAGAGCAAGCTGAACAGTCATCCAGGTAAGAGTCAGTGTGAATGGGTGTGTGTGTATATATGTTGGCGCTAATAATGTTTGAGTGTGGCAGTAAATCTGTGACTTAAGATGCCTTCTCCCTTCCAGCAACTTGGTACCAACGCTCTATCGATATCTGGCTTGAGAGGCAACAGCAGCTAGCCTTGACCCTCACTCATTCCTGATTAGGAAAGGACCATTCTGAAGGGTAGGTCATTGGAACTTGCGCTTCCCACTCCATAAAAAATTCCTCAAAGAAAGCAGGCCTGCCTCCTTTCCCTTCCCTCCACCCATACCGGTACTGTTTACTGGATCCTATCTCTATTTTCATTTAAATTGGGTGTGACATTCATAGCGCTGCATTAGCAAATTTTATATCTTGTAAGGCCCATATTTACTTGTATACATTCATATTTTTTGAGGGGTGACAATGTATTTTTTGTTGGCCAATATTTAAATATTGTGAGGGCATATGTATGTGTAAGGCTGTATATATTTTTGTTTGTATTTATATAATACTGCACATGTTTTGTAATTTTTTTCTGTTTTCACTCTTGTAAATAAACTAAATCTTAGACTAACCCCTCATTATCCTCCCCTCAAACACAGGAAGCTCTGTTGGAGTGGCAGGGATTGTACTGAGGTATCTAGAACACCTACCACCATAATGGTAGAGTACCGGGTTATCTGCAAAGGCAAGACTGAGTGTTCAAAGGACACTTAAGGCTACCTAAGTAGGACAGTCGCTTTCTGCAGAAGGGTCCCATCCGAGAAATGCCTACCCTTCAGTTCCCTACCAAGAATCATAGCTAATGCCTGATACTGATGGAATGTATCCTCTTCTTGACAACATGCTCCTCCCATCCATAGAATGAATCAACAAAAATCTCTCAATGAGATAGGGTGTCAAAAAGTGATTGTACATATAATTGACAAAAGTAACAGGATTGGCTGTTGAAGAGGACATTAGTGTGGGTAAATCCCCCACTTTGTCTGAAGCCATTTAACACATGGGTATAGTCATATTTACTTCCATTTTTCAATGTCCAGTTGATGCCATATTGGTAAGATTCTTACTCCCTAACCAAAGGGATACAGTAGCACAGTCTTAAATTATGTTTGAATTGTTCTCACTCATTGAAGTTGCTATTAAAATCCCTATAGTGCACCAAAGTCTTTGGCTTTAACGTTTCATAAATCCCCTGATAGTCCAGTTATCCATCTTTTGATATTTTACATTTGGCTTCATATATTCTTGTAATTCAGTAAACTTCCAAGATCTATTTTTAACAGTTAACTTGAATATTTTCAAAAGCCAATAAAAACTGCCATTATATGAATGTTGGCCTGATATAAAGAAATAAGTGGAATTGTGGTGAGAAGCGTTAATTAGCTCCAATGTCTCCTTACTTCTTGAATATTACGATATTCAGATAGGAAGAGAGACTTACCCTAGCAATCTCCATTTTCCTAGCTGACTCTGAATGCTCTGTCGTGTGTCGAGCCTGTGCTTCTTGCAGAAGAATTACGGCTTGGTTCTTCACACTTGTCGATGCCACACCCACTACTCTAGCAATTCCTTCCCACATCTCAGCTGCCTCTCGGAGAAGTTGATGTAATGGAGTTCCAGTCCCGCTGGTTTCATTACATCCATTGTCAGTGCCAACCTGTGCAAGACATTGTGCCAGGCGACAAGCAGTTCCACACACTGTATTCAAGGACTGCAAAAGCAAATAGTAATGTATTTATAACAAGGTCTGCTGACCAAAAAGTTGTGCACTCTCACTTTTCATATTTATGACCTTAAAACCTTCAAAACTTTCAATAATTCCTGGACTAACCTTGTGACATTGGCGATTGTCTATCATTCAAAAGAGAATGTAAAACAACATGAGGGTTTCAAATTTCATTAGAACCTAGTCTAGAATAGAATAGCCTGACTGTGCTGGCCTAGCTTAGTATAATCTAGCAAGTCTAGTATAACCTACTTTATCATACATTAGCCTAATAGACCATAGTCTAACCTAGCATTGCCTAGCCTAGTATAGCCCAGCTAGAATAGGCTACAATAGCCTAGCCTACTATAGGCTAGCTTGTTGTTTTACCTATCCTAGCATAACCACACCTAACATAATAGAGCCAAGCGTATCATATTATAGCCTAGCCTAGTATAGCATACCATACCCTAGACTAGAATAGAATAACCTTGCATAACTTAGCCTATTATAGCCTTGGTTAGCTAGCCTATCGTAGCTTAACATAGTATTTACCTAGCATAGCCCTCCCTAGCCTACACTTGCATAGCATAGTTAGCCTTGTCTAGTCTAGCATTAACTATCCTAGACAAGTATAGCCTATATTATCCTATTATACCCTAGGCAAGCATAGCTTAGTATTATCTAGCCTAATATACTATATGCTATCCTGGCATAGTATATCTTACCCTTGTACATTATATCTAAGCATAGTATAGCCTATTCTAGGCTTGCTTAGCAAAGTATAGCATATTATAACCTAGTTTAGTCTAGCAGAGTGTCGGCTGAATAGTTATGATGTTATGGCTCAAACAAAATAATTCCTGGGCTAACCTTGGGAAGACTATGGCAATTATATCATTCAAAAGAAAATGTAAAAAAACAAGATTTTCAAAATTTTGTTAGAATCAGCCAAATAGTTATGATATTATTAAAAAAAAGAAAAAGAAGCAAAATGGGGAGCGACCGACCAACATAGTGAGATATAGAGTTGCTCGCGATTAGACTCGCACACAACTAAAAATATATCAAATGTTCATATAATTATGAATTTGGGGTAAACTCCTAAGCAACAATAATGATTTAGAATGGGCGTTATCTTAGAAATTATACCAGAGTGGAATAGCTCTTATTTGCAGTTTTTTGTGGCGATACACTAAGATAATGGAAAATCATACCTGGATATATGCAGACATACACATGGAGCAATCATGAAGGTCCTGGGAAGTATGGTTCGGGGATTTCTCCCTTGTATTAAGATGCGATGGTGAGAGTGGCAATGAAGAGCAAAGATTTGGAGACCTCTCTCTTGGGGATCTGCCAATAGATGAAATGACATAGGGAATTAAAGAAAAGGATTTTTAAAATCTCAGTGAAAACAAACAAAGGCATCTGCAGTAAGTTTGAAGGGAGAGATAAAAAACAAAGTTGAGGAAGTGAAAATGTGCGGAAGATGAGTGCAGGCAATGGGGTTGAAAGAGATTCTAAGCCTCCAGTTGCCATCAAGAAAAGGCAAGAATACTAGCAATAAAAAAGAGAAAGCAATAGCATAAAATAAGTACAATTCTCCATTTTTTGTTGTGCCCGTCTGGCAACAGGCTACAAGGGAACAAGTTAATGCAATCATTTTACAGCCTAATACTAGGCTAGATTAAAAAACACACAAGCAAGCCCCCCCCCATCTAAAACAAGAAGCATAAAAGCAAGTTCCTGCATCATGAGTATGCGACCACACCAGAGAGAGTCAAATGAAATGGAGGAGGCTGGAGGAGGCCAACCTCCTTTAAGAAGTCAGATAGTCAACAAATCTGCTCATCCAGGTACTGGGGCAAGTAACGTGTACTAAGAATAGCCAGACTGGGACACTCAACAAGAATGTGCCAAACAGTCCAGGGGAGAACACAGTTGTTGCAGAGGAGCATTTAAATCAAATGGTGGTGCATCTCAACAGTATGCTCAAAAGCAACTTGCAGCTGTTGCGGCATTAAGGGGTAGGTCCATGGAAACAGTCAGAGCACAATGGCATACAATTTTAAGTTCCCTGCATCATCTCCAATCTTCTTGGCCAGGCAGTTCCTGATTCTTGCCATGTAGTTGGTGTGAGGGAGAGTAAAACTCCTGTCTGATTACTCAGTCCTCACAGACTCTTAGGCACCGTCATCAAGAGCTCACTCCCTACAATTCACATGTCCATGAAACCAGGAGAAAATAATCTTGACATCCGTTATCTTGTGGTAACTGTAGCATTACTATACTGCAAACAGGGGTGTGTGGAAATTACAATGTCCTGAGAGCAATGGTATGCATGATGTCATGGTTACTGCGAGATAAGCTGATAAAGATTATTTTCTGCTGGGTTCCTGGACATGGAAATTGCGGTGAGTGAGCTCACAATGAAGCACCACTGACCCAAGAACTACACCAAGATCCCAAAGGAGTTTCTGAGCCCTAAAGCCCAAAGGATTTATAGACTATGACTGGCGTCTGACAGTGGCATAAGAATGATAGAGATCAGCCAGAGATGCAGTGCGAGCCATTTGTGACTGAGGAAGGTGCGGGGCTCTCATGAGTGTGAGTGAGTAGCATAACCCCGGCATTGATGGGGAAAGGGCAAAAGGCACCAGTTGCCAGGAAGACTGGTGTATATATTTTTGTAAAAAGTGCAAGTGTAGTCAAGCTTCATGGATTGAAGAATGTCCATGAGGCAGACCCTAGGGCTGTGAATATGAGCCTGCCAGATGAGGCATCAGTCAAAACAAAACAAAGGAAATGGTGTGAATCCACCACTTCCATATGAGCCCTGTTTAGGAGCAAGTCAGTTGGGATGGAACCATGGAGGAGGTAGAAGTGCACCACCTGTGTTCTTTGGCATAGCAAGAGATGAGGTCCAATGCCTGTTGGAGTCAACACTCTTAGAGATGGCATCTGTGCAGCATCAAAAGAAATCAAAAGGTTATCCATGTAGAACATAGCGAGAAGAGAACATGTTAGAGCAGCACCAAATTAATACCATTGATGCTCAGGGCAAAATGAATGACAATGAGGACACTTTCTTGTGGGATGCCCTCTTCCTGCTTCATGTGGCTGGAGAGGGCTATGCCCCCACCATTACTTGAAATCAACGATCTCACAAAATTCAGAAATAAAAGATTCAGAGGCCTCCCCTCCCCCCATTGTATGGAGAGAATCCATGATATTCTATCTCCATGCAATATCAAGGACCATCTCCTGATTTGAAAACAACTATGGCATGTACTCTTTACAGAGTAAGGCTTCGCAGACAGCATTTTTCAGTTGGAGCAGAACATCCAATATGGTGTAAAACTTGTGGAAGATACACTGAGCATTAGACAAGTAGCCTCTTCTGTCCAAGAAAAAGGCTAATTTAACATTTACCAATTTCTCAACTTTTACAAGCCAGGGTAGAGTGATATTTACCTAGTTTGGAAAAAGGATCACAGTAGCCATTTACCATATGTCTGGGAGGGTATTTTATATCCAGATCCTGTTGAACAAATCTGGGAGAAATGTCATGCCTCACTCACCTAGAGTACTAGTCAAAAAAGTATGCGGTGCCTACATGAGTGTTGTATATTTATGGCAAATTTACTACGATACTTCTTTTAGTGTTATATTGAGTTTGACAGAACTTTGGGTGCTTTGATGACATCACAGCATCTCCTTTCACTGCCAAAGTTTAAAATTGCCCCTCAGTTACTTGCGGGCTGTCTTAGGTGCCATTAATCTGTTGTTTTGCATTCTTGGACTTGTGTTGGATTTATTATGATTAAGAAAGCCACCACAGCCATTGGCCTGAGAGAGAAGTAAACCTTCTCTCTGGTAGAAATAGGTTGGAAAGTCCCTTGAGAAAGCAGTGGGGGCATCCTACTTTTCAGTGGAGCTGCTTGAGAGTGGCTCCAAAGATGACAAAGGAAAAGCCCCTTTGTCACATGGCAATTGTGAGAGTGGAGCCCATCCACCAGTTGAAGGGGTGCCTCGTGTTATCTTGTCCTCCTTGAAACCCAAGGAGGGTGAGGCAGCACTTGGAGGCAGATCTGCATGCACTTTCCCACTATTGTCTTCTGTTGTAACTATAAAAAAAAGGGAAAAAAAGGGCTTATGGAAAGTAGATACTATGACCTCCCAATGACTCAGGAGGTTAAGAGAAGAGGCTCTATAGGATCAGAAATTTGATGGGCTTTCCCAACCTGGCCAGCCAATTAAGTGAAATTGTCCTGGAACTTTAACCATAAAGGATGGTGCTGGCATAGCTACCTTACACGTCTACTGGAGAAAAGTGAGCAGACTAGACAGCACAGCATACCCTGTACCTAATACTTGCCCTAGCCAATGGGCTTTCAGCCCTTGCAGCAGATCAGGACATCACAGTATACAATGCCAATTGACTAAGGTTCACAAGAGGACGAAAGTGTGCAGGGCAACTAGAACCTCTGTGGATAGAAGAGCAAGTTTGGAACAGGGTAGGAGGATATGTAATAAATAGAAGTAAAGATAGGTGGCTCCACTAATAAGTAAGGTGGGTGATCATCTATTATTATCATACCTTGGTACTCATCCCAGGATGACATGCAGTCTACCAGGCACCATGGCTACTAGACTGAACTCTGTACAGGTGGAAACACTCCTCCCGGTACAAATTGTGGGTAGAAAAGTTTAAGTGGATAGCCATAATCAGAGTTCAAATCAATCCAGTGACAGATGGAGCTTCTCTAATTTGGACTCAGGCCGGGAGGAGGTACAGCCCCAAGTGTAACAGGGTACACAGGGCACTCCCCTGCAAGGAAAGGTGGATAGATAAAGGGCTAACAGGGTTGGGTTGCTGGACTAGGTTTTGTTAAACTAGGGAGAGGCAGAAAGAGCAATAGTACTTTTTGCCAATAAGTAATGTGTAGGGAACCCTTTGAAGGGATGCACTATGTGAGAGAGCAGTGTTGTGATGTACAAGGCCACAGCTAAATGCACATGTGTGAGTAAAAGCACCAACCAAGTGTCAGCAGTTCTCTATAAGCCCTCTTTCACACGAGAACACTGGTGTCAGCCACTGGTGGTGACACCAATTGCCCCCCATAGTATCCATTGGAGCCTTTCATATGAGGCCACTGCAGTGTCCCAACCAGACAACTCCTGGAAAACTAACATTTCGGTATCTCACTCCCGCAATTAGTGGTGAAAACTGCACGTTGGCACCACTTACTGTAAAGCATTGTTTTAAATGGAAGCTTTCATATGTAGCCACCAGTATGCTTGGTGACACCCACGGCTGCTTAATGGAAGTAGTATCGCGGACAATTGTGAAGATGGTGGAGGAGAAGGTGAATATGGAGGACCTGATTTGTGAAGTAGAGAAGCTACCAGCAATATGGAACCCATCTTGTGAAGGATATGGAAACAGAATAGAGAAGCAGAATGCCTGGAATGATATTGTGCTGAAACTCATTCCTGATTTTGAAGACAAACCTCTCTCAGAAAAGAAAGAAATGCCTAGGTCCATTATGTTTATTTTTTATATTATTACATGTCCACAAAGTTAACGAATGACATTTAAAAACTCTACTGTGCTTACGTATAAAATTTTATTCATTAGCATATACATTGGTTACCCCATTCCTATCACCAACCACACTACCACACCCTCAGGTCACTACCACCAACCCATACCACCAGCCACACCATTGTCTAGATACATTCTAATTACCATGGAAGGGCACCTTAGTCACTGACAATGTAGTCAGCAAATTTGTCTCTCAAATGGCTGGCAAGTCTTGAAGTTGGCCCTGCAGCAGGTTCCAAATCAAAGAGCCCTTCGATGGTCAAAGTATCCTCAATTTGAAAGCCATCTCTGTCTAATACAAAGTTATGCAAAACACAACACACCTTGATGATATCATCTGCCAGTGATAGGTCTACATTGAGTGGTCAATGGAAGATGCACTATTTGTTTGAAAGGATTCCAAATGAGCATTCAATGAGTCTACAGGCTCGTGAAGGCCTGTAATTGAAGATGCGTTTCTTTTAACTCAAAGATTTACCAGCATATGGGTGCACAATGTATTGGGATAGTCTAAAAGCTTCATCAACCACAAATACAAAAGGCATTGGTGTTCCAAAGCCTGAGTATGATTCTTGCAGAGCAGGAATATTCAGGGTTTGATTTTGGAGTTTCGTAAAAAATTCACTCTCTTTGAACACAGTTGAGTCAGAGGACTTCCCATATGCACCTACATCAATAAACATGAACTTGTATGATGCATTGCAAGAAGCAAAATCGAGAAGTAGTTCTTGTAATTATATATAATACAAGGAGGCACTATTCTTTGGCTTGATTACCCTGATGTGCTTCCCCTCTAAGGCACCAAGACAATGAGGGAAATTGGTCCTTTGGTAAAACTGAGCTGCAGTTTCCAACCAGTCATTCTGTCACATCAGGAAAACCACCTGCCTTCACTCTTTCCCAAATAGCCTTGCAGACTTGCCGGATGATGTTCAAGATGGTAGATATGCCTAGTCTGTACTGGTAGTGGAGGTCAGTCAGATACCTGTAACAAAAACAAAAGTAGGTATATGTTAATTGTGACTGCAGCGCACACACACAAACACACATATAGACATACTGACATCGTACAGTTTAAAAATCTTATTTATAATGTTTATGATTTCTCTTTATGTCAGTTACTGTTGTTCAGAAGAAGTGGAAGGGAATCCAATCCTGCTATGCCAGAGAGCTATTGAAGAAGAAGCAAGAAAAGAGTGGATGGGGTGCCAGTGGATGGAAGCAGTATGTCTACTTTGAAGCCCTGTGTTTTTTTGAAACTGTCTCAAAACACATTGCAAGCAGTATGGATGAAGACACTAATCATGATAATGAAAATGAAGACATGCAAGAGCTATGTCAGGAAATGCAAACTTGGGAGACTGAGAAACATCCTCATAACCAGTCTTGGAAAACAAAAAAATACTGATGATGAACTCATTGAACTCAAGACAAAACAACATTGCATGAAAATCAACGGGCAACAAGTGAAAACGATGAGGATAGGATGTTTTTACTATCCCTAGTAACAGAACTGCACAAGGTACCTGCAGAAAGAAAACTGAAGCTAAAGCAGGATATTATTGCTACCATTTGCCCAACAATGGCCACAGCACCTTGATTATCAGACACCTCCCAGGTACCAGCCTTCACAGCCATCACCAGTTCTCCACTATGCCCAGCAACCAACATTTCATGTGGGTTATCATAATTCTCTGCATAACATTCCTCAAAGCAGCAACACTAATCTACAACAACTCCTATGTCTACATCAGCACCATCACCAGCCATGTCTGATGTCAGCAGCCATATGAGTGATTATTAGTTATTTCTTGAATAGTGAGCCTCCCTCCCATCTTATTGTTTATACTTAATAGAACTGTACTTGTAAGGAAATAAATATTACTGCAAATAGACCTAGTTATTTTTTTTATCATGTTATGTCCTAACAAAAATATAAGCAAGTTATTTAAGGCTTACCTCAAAGTTACAGTAAGCTTCTCGTCTCGTGTAATGCATTCTCTCATGTTTGTGGTAGTTCCTGTGATGTCTCTCCTGACCTAGTTGAGAAGTTCTTCAAATGATGGCTTGCTCATACGAAAATAGTTAAAAAACTTCTTTTCATCAGAACACAAATCATTGAAAAGTGTATGATGCACTCCTGTGTCCATTCTTGATGATAATATGGTATGTACACGCAGTTCCCTCATTACAGAGTACCTCTTTGATTTCTTTTTTAGCCAACAGGGCAACGAGTAGGAGCTCTTCATTGGATGCCATTCTTCCAACTGACAAGGAGCAGGTGTGTCAATGAGCCACTAGTTGCTGGGCACCAACTTGAACGAGGCAACTGGTGTCCGCCACCAGTATCGTCATGTAAAAGAGAGCTAAATGGCATTGTGATAGAACGGGTTGAGGCTGCTTATTTTCAACCGTTATCTGTTTTTAGAAACACGATGCTACCCACGTGCATCTTCGCCTTGAAGCCAGGCGCATTATAGCCGCCACCTGAGTCAATGTTTAACCAAGGAGGTTTATCTTCCCCCATTTCGCCCCATGCGCCGACCTCGCCAGATTGAGTTAGGCTTATGGGCAGATAAGGTATTGTTCTCAGGCGCGGCTGTGCATTCCCTCGAAGCCCCACTCCATTGTCCCCTACGCCAAGGGGATATCTCGACTATTTATATGGAAACTTTAACACTAAGAGCAGATTCGAGATCCAGATTTTCTTCGCGAGACATCTCTACGGTCCAGTCTCACCTTGAGCACGAAAGATGCCCTCTACCTCGAGATCCACCATCATTTGTCCAGAAGAGGACAATATCCCTTGAGTGCCAAGGTTCGAGCCTTCATGACGCCAAGTCTACAAGGCTTCCCCTGTTGTTCAGAAAGAGAACAACGTTAGAACAGTCATTGTTCTTTGAGCCCGTTGACAAGAAACGGTTCTCACCCTTCCCCCCTGTTGTTCAGAAAGAGAACAACATTAGAACAGCCATTGTTCTTTGAGCCCATTGACAAGAAGCGGTTCTCACCCTTCCCCGTGTTGTTCAGAAGAGAAAAACTTTAGAACAGCCATTGTTCTTTGAGCCCGTAGACAAGAGACGGTTCTCACCCCTCCTGTTGTTCAGAAGAGAACAACGTAGAACAGCCATTATTCTTTAAGCCCGTTGGCCAAGAATCGGTTCTCATTCCCAAGACGCCACGTCAGGATCATTTAATTCCCCCCCCACCTTCGGCTGGAACTCGCCAGTGGGCCGAAGATTCATTCACGTCGCCTTCCTCTGCACAAAAAGTGTAATTACGTAAGCTGAACGTTACCTTTGAGTATTTAACCCTTTTGTCAACCCTATCCTGTGCTTTAAATGGTTTAGCGAACCATCCCATCCCTTTAATTTTTATTTGTTTTACCTTTTTAAATCTCTTCGAAATCTTAATCCTCGGATTAGCTAGATTCCCCACGACCCTTTCCATTCTCTGTTTATGTCAATATTTTCCGTTTTGTGTGTTGTTGATAGTTTTATTAATAAAACTATTTTATTAATGATAGCCATATTATTATCCTTGAGCTCAGTTCCACTTCTTAAGCATAGTGAAGATAAATAACCTCGGTCAACCGGACACCACACACTCTAAATATAATTGAATAAGTTCCCTCAATGAATAGTCATATATGGTATATCGTCGAGAGTCCATTCTACGACAGGCATTTTTGTCTACTTTAGCTGCAAATCAAACTTGGCACCTAAGCTAAACAGAGAAAATGGTAGGGATCTTCTAAAATAGTTTTATTTATGAGTCATCAATGTGATAGGCCTGAGAAGTATCAAATTAGGTTCCTAAGACTACACCTGAATTGCCTTGAACAATGATAACTCATCAGGTTGATGTACTAAGCAATGATGGACCAGGATAGACCAACAATTTTACTAGAATTCTTCACTCTAGGAACATTCTTGGGTAAGTACATTGCAACTCAAACTAAAAAGCACCCATAGAGTGGATATTGTCATGTGTCAGTAAATGTCCTATTGCATAGTTGTGTTAAAATGAATAAGTGATTCAGAATCTAGATCTGGATCCACCACAAAATCTAAATGACTCTTTCTTTTCATCAAAAGCTATTAATTATCAATAACCTTTTGAAATATCTTTCATATAACAGACATACACAGGTAATCACATATACCTTGACCAAATCTTTTAGCAATGGTAGACAAAAGGTATTATTAATCATCATGATAGCAAAGCTTTCGACACAATCATTTTATTGGATGGAACTACATTTACATTTTGCATATTATATATACATATGGATTTTCAATCATTACTTATGTATAAATATGTCACTAAAGATTTCTGAGCTATGGCTTAGCAAAGTGGAAACACAGCTTTCAATTAGAGTGAAGGTGTAATTAATTGAGAGATGGACTCCTGATTCTGGTTGCTTTCCTAGCAGCTGCCATACACTATAGATACGTGTGTTTCAGATTGCTCATTAATTAGTAGGCTGCAGTGAAAAAGAAAAGGCATCTTAAATAGGTGCAGATGTGTTAAAACCAGTGCTAATTCATTTTACTAAAGGTTTTCTTGAAACCAGAAGGAGTAATCTTTATATTCTAACTACAATCAATGAAAATAAAATACTTACCCAAATCTTTCTTTTATAGTTGCGCCATTGGCATCATGGGTATGAAGACGCATCCTACCTCCTGATGCATGAGACATGGGTCCAGGTGGAGGTTTGTTATAACCCCCTCTTCCAGTCCCAGCAATGCTCACTTGACCACCTCTGTGCATGGAGTGGGACTGGGTACTACATGCTTAGAAACTTACAAATGTCATCATGGCATCGTATATTACTGCCACAGCCTTCAAATTTAATCGATTTTTATTATTTTCTGTTGAAGAAGAAATCAAGATAAATTCTGAAAAATGGATTATACCCCCCCCCCCCCAAAGCAAAAATTTTCAAAACAATAACAATATCCTGTGGTAAGAGTAAAAATACTACCAATGCACATTGGTTGCTGCCATGTTTAGATCTTAAAATTAAAACACTACTGTCATGAGCTGTACATTAAAAGGAACTAAATATAGCCAGATACACATGTGTGAAAGAGGTGGATGCTGAGTGGTGAACATATTAGTCTGAATTAAACTAAGGTGGCCTAATAGTACACATCATTTAAGTGCGAGGAAGGTGAAGAAAGTACAGTAAGTGAAAGGAAAGTACAAATCACAGGTCACTTAAATTAATAATGAGCTTTATCAGGAGGGGGAAAGTAATTTTTTATTATTTAACAAGCCCATCTAGCGACTGCATTCAAGGGCATAAGCTGCCATAATTAAACTGCAGCTTTATGCTAGGCTACTTTAAAATTCCTTAAACCAAGGTTGTTGTTTTTTTAATCAGATTATTTTATTTAAATGGGATTTTTCTATTTAAATGAATTTTTTTCATTAATTTCATGTTGATTTTTATCAATTATATGTTTTATGTGAACTCTAATATTGCTTAATATATTTATAACTAAAAGAATTAGAAATGTGAATTAAAATTACATACAACTTAAGCAGGCTAATCCTCTGTAAGTCTGCTTCATCCTGTTGAAACCTGTTCAGGGCTCTACCAGTGACCACTATCCTATAGACCTTAGCCTCCTCAGTCAGTTACTGTTAAGGAGTCACAGAGCAAAGATATTTACTGTGCATGTGAACATGTCAGGGGAAAAAAGCGATCCAATTTTGAAATATTTTGAAAAATTGCCTACAAAATCTGGTAAAGGGTGTAAGGCCAAATGCAAAGATTGTCAACTGGAGGTACAGGGTCTTGTTGCAAGATTAAAATTCTAGAGATAAATGCCAGCAGTCAGCGAGAAGTGGAAGTCACATAACAAGAGCCAGTTAATTATTATATATTTATCTATGATTATTACAAACAATTATACATTAGAGTGTAGCATTGCAACCAATTTTAAGGCACATTTCAGGTTTTGTAGAGCAGACGATCCAAAATTTGGAAATGAAGTAAAAAAAAAAAAATTGTAAGAGTGCCTTTTGGGGGCCAGAGTTTGCTTACAAATTATCTTTTCCATAAGGTGAGGATGGTTGTATTCAGTTATTATAGTTCTTGTTTCCGAAGCTATAAATAGGTCATTTTCTAAGGGAAGAAAATTTTCACTTTAACTCCTTATGTATTTAAGTGTCGTAGGATCAGGTAGTCCTCCCTGACATTTGATGCTCTCCCTAGATGTGGGAGGAAGGAGAAGACACAGATATAGGGAATGTCTGTCACTCTCTCTCTCTTTAAGTGAGTGGGAATTAAAGATGAGCACAAATTCTAATACTAGCCATATTTGATACTATTTCAATAGGCTTTGAGTGGTTATAGGATGCAAACAAGTGAAACAAAATGATCTTCAATACTATACAAACAACAAATGAGATTAACAAGAATAATACACTTTAACAATTATGTTAATCGTTCAGCAAATGAAAATTGAATTGAATTTACAAAGAATGATATTGTCTGAGCTGTACGAAGCACAATAATTACCAGAAAGGGATTGAGTGGAGACTATGAAGTGAGTCTTGCGGTCAGAGAGTGCCACGCCTTTTCAATTTTTTTTTAAGAGCCCATCTGGCAACTGCCTACTTGGGCATAAGTCACCATAATCACCACTGCCTAGTACTTGGTTAATTTAAAATAGCAACAGGAAATAAAAAAAACAACAATGAAATAAAAAAAACAACAATAAAATAAAAAAAAGGAATAAGGTAAGAGGCAGGAAGCAAGCTCCCGTGCCAAATGTGTGACCTACAAAAGGTTGATAAGTCCAACAGTCAATGTACACAAACTTGTCCCGAGTACAAGGGACAGGCGGTAGTGACCCCGCCCATCCCGGTACCGGGACAGTTAATGTGCAGGAAGATCGCCCAGACTGGGACATTCAACAAGAATGTGTCAAACAGTCTGAGGGACAATGCAGTCATCACAATAAGGCACAGGCAAACGCTCCATCAAATGGTGGTGCGTCCCGTGAGCGTGTCTAATTCAGAGATGACAGAAAGTAACCAGAAGCCTTCACAGCATTGGGGGGTAGGTCCATGGGAACAGTCGGGGCCAATGGCACACAACTTTAAGTTAACCTCGACCATCTCCCATCTCCTTCGCCAAGCAGTACGGAGAGCTGCCAGTATTCCTGCCATGTAGTCAGTGTGAGGAAGAGTGAAATGCAGGTCCGGTCACAGAGCCCTCGCAGACTGTTTGGCGCCCTCATTTCCCACAATTCCTACATGTCCAGGAACCCAATACCCCGAGAGCACTCAGGGCACTTTGTGAGTCGCTATAAATCACTATCCGGGCTCCGAACCAGGCACATCGGATAATCTCCCGCACCGAGTGGTGTATTGCCACCAGCTCAGCCATGAAGACAGACGCAGCGCATGGCAGAATCCCACTGACTTCAAACAGAGAAGATACAGCATGGAGGCCGACCCGCTCTTGGGACTTAGAGCTATCCATATACACTGGCACAGTTCCAGCATAACTGTGTTTTCTCATCCAAAAAGGTTGAATGCAATACTCACGGCACTGTACAAGCTTTGGGAGCAGAGGCGTGGCGACAAATAGCCAAAGGTGGTACCCTCTAGGGTGGCATCCTGGGCAGAACAATGGCATCACTGGCCCAAGAGCTATAATTAGTTCTTGAAGGAATTTCCTAGCCCTAAACCCAAAGAGCTTAGGGTATGACTGGCGTCTCCTGCGGCATAGGCACCGGTGAGATCGGCTGCAGATACAGTGAGAGCTGTTGGTGACTGAGGGAGGCGCCAGGCTCGCACGTACAGGCGAATAATGCACTATACATGGCACAGAGCAAGTGGCATCTCCCCCAGTATCGACAAGAAGGCTCTCAATGGGGAAAATGTGGAAGGCATCAGTCATAGGCGAAAGCTGGTGTGGTGGATCGAGTCACCTTCCGCAATATATGCTCGGCTGTGGAAGCATTAAACTTGCATCAGTAGCTGAGCTTCAAACAAACAAAAGATAGCTAAAAAATTGAGGCAGTAGCCCTATCAGCGCCCTAGACTCTGAACATCACAAAACTAGAGACCCTAAGGCTGTGAATATGAGCCTCCCAGGTGAGGCATTGGTCAAATACAAGACCAACGAAGTGGTGCGAGTCCACCACTTCCAGGCTCACCCCATTGAGAAACAAGTCTGGGTCAGGGTGGAGCCATGGATGATGGCAGAAGTGCACCACCTTAGTCTTGGCCAAGGAAAACTGAAACCTGTGCACTTCAGCATAGCGAGAGACCGGTTCAATGCCTATTGGAGTCGACACTCTAGAGTTGGCATCTGGGCTGCGCCAAAAGAGATCGAAAGGTCATCCATGTAAGAGCGTAGCTAGAACATCTTCCAGCAGTACCAAGGTGATGCTGTTGATGCTCAGGGCAAAGAGTGTGACACTGAGGGCACTTCCCTGCAGGACACCTCTTCCTGCTTTATTGGGCTGGAGAGGGCTCCCCCACCCGTATGTGAAATCGACGATCTTGCAAAAATTCAGATATAAACATTGGGAGGCATCGCCTCAGCCCCATCATGTGGCATCTCCATTATACCATATCGCCATGCGGTATCATAAGCCTTCTCCAGATCGAAAAACACCGTGGCATAGTGCTGTCTACGCAAAAAGGCATCGCAGACGCAGAAAACAGATGGCCTCTGCTGTCTAGAAAAAGGCTAATCTAACATTTACCAATTTCTCCAACTTGCACACACAAGAGGTTAGAGAGATTGGGTGGAAACCAACCAAAAAGCGAGCACAGTAGCGGTTCATCAGGAATCTGGGAGGAGACCCTCCACCTAGATCCCATTGAACAAATCTAAGAGAAAGTCCATACCTCGCTCACCCAGGTGTCGAAGCATGGCATACAGGACATCAGATCCGGACCATGGGCAGTGTCTGTGCACGAAGCAAGAGTGGAACGCAACTCACTCAATATAAACCTGTCATTGAAGGTTTCTCCAACTGGCGGCCTTCTGCAACATCACAACATGCATTGAATGCTGGCACATTCCGACTAGAGAATGCAGAGAAAGCAGTCAAGAAGGATTCCGCCATGGATGCCGGGTCCGAGATTGAGGTCCCATTCTCCTAGAGAACGGGAGGGGGGTCCTGCAAGACCTTGCCCCGAATCCTTTTGACTCGCTTGCACACCTCTGCTAGAGGGGTCTTCCCGTTAGGTGAAGAAACGTATGCCCACCAAGAAGAGTAGCAGGCGTGCTTCAAAATATACTGGAACCTAGCCCGACGAAATTCACCGACAGTGAAATCGTTCTGGCCGAGCTTATAGAGCAGGTAGACATAGCACTTCTGCTTGAGGGACGTCTCACACACAGCTGACCACCACGAGTGGTCGGCGTGCAAAAGGCCACACCTTCTAGGTATAGTAGCTATGCCCGCAGCTATGAGGTTCCCGGAGAAGAACTCAACAGCCTCATTTACCGACTTAAACTCCTCGACTGAGATAGAGAATTTAGTCCTTTCCTGAAATGCAGATGACCGTGCCCGCACCAAGCACCACTGGGGCGGGCTCTCGGGCGGCAGTAGCCCAGAAAATTATATTTGAATGGGAAAGTGATCATTACCATAGAGGTCATCGACCACTTCCCAAACAAAATCAGGCTGTGCATCCAGAGATCACAAAGATAGATCAAAGCAGGAAAACGAAGCGGTTCTCAGGCAGTGATGCATAAACTCATCCACATTTAGGGATGGAAACCCATCTTAAGCTCATCAATTGGGTCAGCAAGGACTTGACCCCTTGGATTGATAAAGTAGTCTCCCAAGAAGGGGTGTCTACTGTTTAGATCTCCAAGTAAGAGAAAGAGCCTCAGCAACCGTGCCACAATGCAGTGGAAGTCCCCGGTGTCAAAGTCAGCTGATGGTGCAATGTATGAGGAAATAACAGTATACCTGCCTGAAAGGAGGTATCTAAAGCGAAGAGAAGAATGCAGACATCATGCCAGATGTAAATCACACATCCTCCAGCCCAGCCCCCATCCTGTGGTGGTGGGATCTCAAAACCTTTTATACCCCGGGAGGCTAGGAAGGGGGCATGCGCCCAGCATGGTCTCCTGCAAAATGATAGCTAACGGGGAATGGGACAAGATGAGCCTCCGCAGCTCCTCCCATTCCATTGAAGGAATACGCCCTCCAGGCCTAGCTCGGAGATGCAGGAGCCCTCTTCAAAGAGAAGACCCTCACGGGAATGGCCGTACACTTCCCGGAGGCAGAACCTCGGGTGCTGATGGCCAGACAATGCCCTGAAGGCTCTGTCACCTCCAAGGACTTATTGGGAGAGGTTGGGCTTGCCATGCAAGTCTTTTCCTCCCTCAGCCTCGAAACCTTAGGCGAGCGGAGTTCATCTTTTCGAGGATCCACCGTCTCCAAGTCACCCAGCCAACCACTGGGCGTGGCTGAAGGAGCTGAAGCTACTTTATTGCTGTCCTCCTTTTGGGGGGGCAGCTTTAGGAACCCCGGAAGATGGCCTGGTGACCAACTTCAGGGGTGTTGCCTCCTGTGAGTCTAATGACTCGGTGAAGGCGTTGGACTTTTCACCTTACAGGAAACGGTCACACTGGGGAAAGGAAGGGGGGAGTCCTGGTTTTAGCCGGGCCTGGGTGTGGACCCTTTGTGACACCAGCTTTACCAGGGTAGCGCCCTGGGTGGGTAGAGCTTGCAGAAGGGTTCCGAATGGGCACAGAAACAACCATACTTGTAGGTCTAGAAGAGCCACTAGCAGACGGTCTTTTTCAACATTGCGGCAAAGGACATCTCAGTTAGCACCGGGCGTGTCAGGCCCAAGTCCTTAGCCTCATGAAATGAGAGAAAATTCTGAGCCTGAATGGCCAGGATTTCCTTCTCAAGGAGATACGCACCACATTGCTTCGAAGAAGCAAGGTGCAGCTCTCTGCAATTGACACACTTGGCCACACACAATTTGAACTTATCATGTGTGGCCTTAGAGTAACTTACACAGGTTTTGGGTAACCCCTGACCATGCACATGAACAGGAGCGATTAGTATGGCCAAAGCAGTGGCACTAATGCCTTCATGCAGTAGCAATACCAACCAGGATGCACCGACTCAGGGAGCTCATCACAGTCGAACATGATGAAGAGTGTAAGGGTGGGTCTCGAGGCCCCGTCCTGATTTCTCATCACACGTTCAACCTTGACCGTCCCATGGTCAGCCAGCTCTAATGTGATGTCCTCTATGGAGTATTCCACGAGTTCCCTCACATAAACTACTCCCTTCATGAAGTTCATGATAGAGTGTGTTGTCACACTCACCGGCATGCCATCAAGTGTCCGAAGGGCACCAATCATGGCTGCCTCGGAGGGATTCTGCGCATTCGTCAAAAGGCTCCCATCCGAGAAACGGGTCACCTTCGGCTCTCTACCAATCACACTAACTAAAGCTCTCCTCTGATGGATCATGTTGCCCTTAGCCAACATGCTGCCATCAGTGGAGCAAATAACCAGGAAGTTTTTGAAGCCAGCGGGCTCGAAAACGACGAGTAGTCTCTGAATGAGGGGCCCCGATGTAATTGAGTCTCCACTCCGGGCATTAGCACCTTGAGTCTTAGTCTGAGGCTCTGCACCCAGGGAAGCAGAGGGGCAAGATATGCCAATCTTGGCTTGGTCACTTACCGAAGTGGCAGTAGATCCATCTTTCCCCGTAACCCCCACGGATGGAGAGGAGCCCCAAGTCTTTTTCTTGTTTTAGGGGAAGGAGGGTGGGGAATGAACCCACTTCTGCCCTCTACTGGCAGGAGCCCCAGCCAGAATAGATCCCTCCCCTCCTTGTACTGCCTTGGAGACCCAAGCGTCTGAGGAGGACCTTGCACAGGAACAGACTCGGGTTCGGTGTTTGGCACTGAGCCTGGATTCGCCCCCATGGAAGGTCCTACTCTCTGGAGCTGGGTTACCAAGGACTGTGTCTATCTCAGGGTGGGGGATGGGGGGGCTACCATATGACCACTCCCCCCAGGACATCACAGGTCCACGGGTTAGATGATGTGGCACGTGCATTGCAAGTCTTTTGAGGGAAGCAGCCAATGGGTCCTGTCTTCCTTCTCCCCCCTAATGGGGTTTGCCTTACTGAGCCTCTTCAAAGGAGCGCTGCCTTTCTTGGCAGTTCCCTGGGAAAGTAAATGGGGGGGGGGGGGAGGCTGCCACTGGTAAGAGGAAGACACCCGAGGGCAACTCCAAAGAAGGGGGTCAGGGAGAGTCCCCTACCCCTGTACAAGGTTTCCCTGAAAAAACACAGGGGGGGGATACTTCCATTTTTGCAGGGAAGCTGCCCGAGGGTGGCTCTGACGATGGATGAGAGGAAGGTGGTAAGGGATAATTTTATTTTTGGTATCATCATTGGGCATGGGGGCCCTATAATTTACACAGGATGCACACACAAATCACCCCTCGCAGTAGCCCATTCTGCGAGGGGTATGTACGAGGCTGAGCCACCCCTCCCACCTGGTGACCTGGCAGCCCTTCA
This sequence comes from Ceratothoa steindachneri, assembly GCA_963969495.1. Taxonomy (NCBI): domain Eukaryota; kingdom Metazoa; phylum Arthropoda; class Malacostraca; order Isopoda; family Cymothoidae; genus Ceratothoa; species Ceratothoa steindachneri. The sequence goes on along the minus strand of OZ018324.1, from coordinate 67,515,102 downwards.
GCATGGTAGCTCCACCTTGGGCATGGAATAAAAAGATAGATAGTGATGTGAGAAGGAAATGGAATGTGAGGAAGGTATGGGTGGGGATGAAACAGGTTGCTAAAAACCCATCCCAAACTGGAGCTCAGGGGTTAGGGAACATTGTCCCCTTTCCCTCAGCTCCTATCCGGGATAGTTGGCTGAGAAGGTCAGCATCTACCCTGTGAAAATAGAGGCTGACCAGAGAAAGTTGTGGGAGATGTTGTAGGGGAAGTGAGGAAGTAGGGAAGAAACACAGGCTGTCTGAAAGAAGAGGCTAAGCTGGGGCCAGATGGGTCACTGAGTCCCAGTAGCATGGTGGCCAGGAAGGCAAATCGCCATGCCCTTTACAGGGGACAAAAAGTTAATAGGGGTATACAACTTGTTATATTTCTTGCAGTGAATTAGAGCATGCTTTGGGGTGAGTTGGATATTACATGATTCACATATCTGGAATAGGGTTTGGTAAAAAAAGAAACCATGGGTTAACCTAACCTACTGCAATCTAGCTTCAACCTTGTTAATACCACACTATCTCTTCTAGACATGTTATGATTTTGGCTGTAGGGTGTATTAAGGGCAGCAGGCCATTGCATTGAGACCATTTGACTTGCCATTTATTAAAGACTGAGGCTTGAAGTATTGTTACTATTTCTTGTACAGAGTAGCCTAAGTGCACAGGTTGTCCATTGTGAGTTGCTTCTTTTGCATCATCATCATCAACCACTTCATTATCATGGATGCCAGCATGACTGGGGACCCAGATTAATTTTATGTATGTAGTTGATAATATGATGGACAGAACTGGGTGTTGCAGCAACAAATTGCAACTTTGCCACACTATGAATTTCAAAGTTGCAAATGCTTTGAAAAAGTTAGAGTAAGCAAAGTCACACTGCCAATTTTCCATGACTTTGAAGAGGAACAAAGATGACTTTTTTAAAGAAATTGCTGCGGCTGTTTTAAGCCAATTTTAAAGCCTGATTTGGCTAAAAATGTCAAATTTGATTTGGTAACAACTCTCTATGTTTATCTGATTTTTAACTTTCCTTTTACGATAAATTAAATTCTTCACATTATATGAGACTGACGTTACATGAAACTACCTAAACGAAGCAAAAATAAATTTGTCACTCTGAATTGATGAAGGCCAGCCTGGAGGAGCAGTCAGAATGGCAACCTGGTGTGTGCCAGGCCCCTGGTGCAGGCCCTCCTCAGAGGCTATGAAAGGGGGTTGGCCACCTCCTTATGGCCACAGCCATCCACCCCAACCTCACTCCCAAGGCCCTGGAGGGCAGTGCCCCTGACAAGGTGGAGGAGATCAGGGACACCACCACCAGGGAGCTAAGGGCCGTCATATCAAGCCCAGGAAGGAGGAACAGCAGCAGCATCAACCTGGCAGTCAGAAGTGCAGGAACCCCAGGACTTGGACACCCACCTCTTCAACAAGTTGTTTGCTAGAGGCCCAGCCAACCAGCAGCAGGATGTGAGGGTGTTCCTGAGGAAGACCATGGAGGAATGGGTACCTTCTCTAGGCAAAAGCTAGCCTGGTCCCTCTTCCCCTACCAGCACAGGAAGGTGTGGATGCCCTTATTAAGTACAATACCCCCCCTCCCTAACTCAGCAGCTGTGGAGAGGCTATTCAGCACAGCTGGGGATGTCCTCCTTGGATGAGGTTAACTTTGAGGAGCTTGTGTTCCTCAAAGGAAACATGGACCTCATGGAAGAGAAGATGGGCCAGGAGCACATGGAGGGGAATGACCTGTAGATATTAGTTTAGGCTGTTTTAACTAAAAAATTAATAAACGTGTGTTTTTCTGCCTTATAAAAGCATGTTTCTGTTATCGCGCTAAAGTTTACTTTGTAATTTAGCAGAGTTGCACCGGAAAAAAAAGGCGCAAGACATACTGTGGGGTGGCAGCAAAGTCACACCCAGCTTTGATGATGGACCATATAGTGTTGAGATTGATGCTGAATACCTAATAGTCCTGATAACAAATATGATACTATGACTAGTTTGCATGTGTCTACTGTATAGTAGACATATTTGAGTAGGCGGAGGATTGCAAACAGTTCAGCAGTAAATATGGAACAATGGTTGGGAAGTTTAAATCCTTTTATTACATCTCTTCAGGGATTTGGAGCCATCAGTTGATTCTACAGTATATTCTTGTGATTTAAGAGAATTTAAAATACGCAAGAAAAGATTTTGATAGATTGATGAGTGTTTGATGTTTACCATATGTTGTTAAGGAAAAATTGAAGTGGACTTTTCCACCTAAAATGGAATACACATTTGATATTGAAATGGTTGTTATCTCCTCTAATCTAAGGCTGAGATTTGTGATTGACTCTTTGACCCACCCACAAAAAGGCTTGGGATAGGGCTGGAAATTATAAAAGTTGTACCAATAAAACTGTGCGATGTATAAGCAGGTGGGATGATTGGCTAGGCTCATTACTTTGGTACAATATCTTAGTAGCAGTCTGTGAAATTTGAGTGGAATGAGGTTGGATTCTGCTTCCAAAAAATCATTTCTAGAAGAGATGAGGGCTTATATGGCTAGTCTGATGCATCTATATTGTATTCTATCTAGTTTTATTGCAATGGATTCACAAACTGTGTTGTATAGGAAGGACCCATAATCTATTTTGCTTCTGATTAATGATTTATAAATATGCAATAGATGATTTCTATTGGATCCCCCCCAACTTGTATTTGTAAGGTATTTTAAAGCAAGAATGCTAAGCTTGCATCTTTCTATAAGGGAGGAAATATGGACAGACCAGGTCAAGCCTTGATCCAGTATCATTCCTAAGTGATGTTGTCTCTGTAGCTTAGTAAAAATCAGACAATTTGTTTTGTGGAGGAGAAGGTGATACCCTGGAGATCATCTTATTATCTTGTTTTAGAGTGATTGGAGAACAAGTCTTGCATCCTTTTGATAATCTACCTATCTTGTTTCAAACTTTTGTCACTGGTGTGCAGTGATCAATTGATTGTACAAATCTTCAAGCCAGTCGTTTAGAAATTCTAATCACCCTCCTAGCTAATGCTTTAGCCTTGGTATATAGTAATAAGATTTCTTGATTCACAGATTTTTTACAGGTCTGAGAAGCTTTTTTTTTTCTTTACTTTGACTGCACATTCACATCTGCTGTTCCACCAAGGGTCATTATATTTAAAAGATATTTGAAGTAAGGACTTTGGGACATATTTATTTGCACATTCAATGAAAGCTGTAATGACTAAAGATCAAGCATCATTTACCTTATCCACACCATTTATGGTAGGAATTTTTAAATTGTTATGAAAGTGAGTTAGATTGCCTTTAACCCAATAATGCCATAAAAAAATGAAGTTCATCGTTGAGTTATGAGTGTTATATATGTTGAAATATATACACAGAACAGCCATAAAACCTATTTTATATGGTTATCCTATGTTTTGATAACATGTTATATTAAAAGAATCATTGTTGCAAAAACACAATGAGTGATATCATATAGCATGATTTGTTGCAAAAAAATGCAGTCAAAAAGAGTAGGTTCAGGAGTTTACAGAAATATTTCTAATAAAAATGTTTGTGAAACCTCTCTATATTTCCATTAAGGAGCATTTACACTAGGCATGTGTGACACAATGCTATTGGGAGCGATTGAGAATTTGTAGCACAGTGTAGATACAAAGAGTAATGCTTTATAGTTATTATGTAGCTTTGCTGTATACTTTTTGTGTCTAAACTAGGCTACAAATTCTCAATCTTCCAATCGGTTGGTCCAGACTAGCTGGACTTCTTAATTTTGTTATAAATTTCCTTAGACTTCCGTTCTTTAGGATTCAGTTGTGTTTACTTCAAAACCCTTTGGGTAATCTTATTAAACCATTTATCCATACTCGTAAGATCTCTTGAAAGTTTCCACAGGGCAACAGATTGAAAATATTTTGTGACGCCTCTATCAGGGGCATTGGCATGAAATTTGGTCTTTCCAACCTTTTGGGGACTGCCTCCAACTTTCCACCACTTTCAAATATATATTTGCTAGAGTATCTGGCTGCCCTGGTCTCCCTTATCCTTGGGCTCATATTTACTCAGATAACATGGCAGTCCTTTATAATATTAAACTTCCCAAAGAGATCCTAATGTTATTATCCTCCACTTCTCTTATTGTACTTTCTAAATCATTTCACTATTCCATTAATTTTTCATATATTAAAACTACCAAAAATCTTGCTGACTGGGTTTCTCAGACGGTTCTCACACTGAATCCTATTTAGCCCTCTCCCTATTAGGTCCTTTTGTGACTATAAAAGGACCAAGGGAGCGGGAAACCCTATCAGTATGTTCTTTGACTGCTGGTGCACAGTCAAAATTATTTTTGCCATTTTTCCAAAAATATTTTTTCAATAATAGTTAAATTTATATAACTTGAAATCAAGATTTTTGTAAAAACTTTTATATTTTCCAAATAAAGGAGTACCCCAATGGGAGTACTCCCCTCACTGTGACTATAAAAGGACCGAGGGAGTGGAGAAGCCCTATCAGTCTGTTCTTTGACTGCCGGTACACGTTAAAAAAAATTCCGTTCCACGGATCATCCTGACAGTGTTCCACTCCCATGCTGCTTTTCGTGAGGTGAAAAGGGGACTATTCTTCTACGACAGTGTCTTCACCTTTCATTAAATCGTTAATTTGGGGAACCTGTGAGGGTAACCCAAGCGCTGTCCGGCTATGCTGAAGAAGCAACTTATGACGACACCCAAAAGCAGCCAGGACACCCGCAAAAAGTCTGCCAGCCGTTGCTGCATCACCCCATGTCTCCAAACAGTGGTGGCAGGGGACCCAGTGGGCCCCTCATAACCTGGGCTTAGTAGGTTACAGGTCCCAGAACCAGGAAGAAGACTGACTAGGAATTGGATATCCTCCTCAGCAGACCCCCCTCACCAGTCCAGGCAGATAGAAGTAGGTCACCTCTTAACCCACTACAATAAGGTTGTTAGCCAACTGATAGAAAATTTGGGATCCATCAGGTTCAAAGGCAGGGACCATGAGGACATTGCCACATTCATCACTCTCTACAAATACCAGAGGTACTTGAAGGACAAGGAGTATGACCATCTCTTCCAACGAATCCGTCTTTATTTTGTTGTACTCAATTATGGCTGGGGTCCAGCACCGGTGGATGCCAGGGAGAGGGCAATGCTGGATACTAATCTTACATTAAGCAAAAATGTGCATAAGGCTAGAACTGTTTTCCTGAATTACCAGTATGGGCAGCAACAACAATACCAGTAGAGAGAAAGACAATCCGCTAGGGTGGCTGGCAGAGGCAGCCTCCTGCTTGTGGAATGCGTGCTAAGGGAGCTTGCTCATAAGCGTCAAACTACAGCAGAATTATAAACCTTAATGCTTCTCTCGGAAAACCTTAATTTTCCCCTCCAACAAGGGGCACTCTGCTGGTCTTCTCTCCGCCTAGACCTATGATCTCTCCCCTAAAACATGACCTTCCAGTTCGCCTTCGTGCCAATGATATCGCTGCTCAGAAGACAGCGGTCGTTCGAGGAAGCAGCCGTGTAACTCGGGGACTACAAGATTGAAAACCCAAACCAACATCATGTGTTTCCATGCCTGCAAGTTTGGCCCAGAACGGAGATGATAGGGGTCATACCCCTCCCTGGTATGTCCATCCCCACGGTTCTAAATGTAGACAACCCTGAAGTGGTCCTCCGGCTCCTCCAGAATGGACCACTTCTGGTGCCAACAATGGCATTAAAGTGTTTTTCCCTAAAGGATATTCTTCCTGACAAAACTTATATTCATACATATAATTCCTATCGTTGCATAAATACAAGTGTGGTGGTTCCCTATAGTGCTAGTTGTTACATTAATGCAACATCCATTTTTTTCAAACTTTAGCTGTCATAAAATGAACTTTATTATGAATAGAATTATTAATACAATCATCTACCATGTTCCATAGCCTTCATTAGGGTAGCACACAAGAAAATTGGTACATACCTTTTAAATGATGGAGACCTTATATTGGAAAAAAAGTTGCCTTGTCAAAATGAAGCTGAAGCTTTTCTTTCAACTGGAGAGAGCTCAAACCTAGCACACCCACGTTCCCTGACTCTCTGCTTATGACTAATCACTGTCTTGAGGTTGCCGCATGCGCCTGTTTGCATACATGTCCTGAACAGTATGGGCAGGTTTTATATTGCAAAAAAGGCCTGATTCTTCTATAAAATCAGAAATTGAGTTTCCTCTAGGACAACAAGGTATTATTCTTGTTGCCCTCCTTTGTACTGACTCTAGCAGGTTGATGTCATGTCTAAAATGTGGTGACCATGCATGTATACAGTACTCTAAATATGGCCTAACATATGAGTTGTAGAGTTTAAGGATAACCTCTTACTCTTTTAGCTAACATTCCTCTTAATGTATCCTAGCACCCTATTTGCTCTATTTTATGCCTTAATACACTGCTTTGAAAACTTCAGTGACCTATCTCCGGGTAATGATGAAGGCATATAGGTCTGTAGTTATGTTATGTTATGTTAACCCTGCTTATGTACAAGCACAACAATGGCCTCCTTCCAGTCTTCAGGAATCTCAGAATACATAAGTGAATGATCAAAAATAATTTTGAATGTATTTGCAAGACTTTCCTCACTTTCTTTTAAGACTAACGTAAATCCCATCTGGCCCAGGAGATTTATTAGACAATATTTGATTAATAACAGCTTTTATATCTATCTTCGAAAAATTCACATTCTCAAAAATTGGCCTACTTTCCAAATTAACACCTAGGTCCCAATCAACTGCACTTTCCTGAGTGAAAACAGAGGTGAAGTATAAGTTTAACACATCAGCAATATCTTTATCCCCTTGATAGCTCTCTCCATTATATTTTAATGGTCCAATAGTGGAGCCCTGCTTATAATTTATTTTATAATAACTAAAGAACTTCTTGATATTTCCCTTACTACTATTTACAAGGTTGATTTCTGACAGTCTAATTTCTTTTTTTAACTCTTTGGTGTTGCATTTCAAGTCTTCCCTATTTAATTCAGTTAGATTTGTTATTAATTTTATAATAGCTAAAGAATTTTCTGGGATCTTCATTATTTTGAGCTAAATTAATTTCTGCCGCCCTTTTGCTCTTCTTAATAATCTTTATTTAGCTCATTTCTGGTCGACCTATAATGATTTAAATTCTTAAAAGTACTTTCTCTCCATAATCTCTGGTATGCCCTTTTCTTCTCAGAAATTTTCCTAGCTATCTTGTGATTCCACCACAATGGCTTCCTACATTTCTTCTTGGGAAGATAACTGGCAGCAATCCTGAACAAGAATTTTTTTTGGTGAGTGTTAACTTTTTCCTTAGTAAATTTCTGAGAGTATGGCTGTTTGTATAGATGGTGAGAGCATACCGTTTGAAAGTAGTGTGTATGTGGTGTGTGATGCATGTGGAGTTGAAAGGAGAGTGAATGTAACTGAATGCCGTGTGTGTTTTCTGGAAGGGGAGGTTAGGAGGTTGAGTGGGGAATGTAAGAGGTTGAATGATTTGGTGTTTGAGGTGAGAAGAGATGCAAGTGTGCGATTGAAGAGTGAGATTAGTGCTAAGAGGGTGGAAGATAGGGCTAGGACTGGGAACAGTGTGGAAGTTGTGAGTGATGATGAATGGTGGGTGAAAATGGATAGGATAGATAAGTTAGGACAGGTTAGGTGTGTGAATGAGAGGGACATAGAACCTGTTAGGTTGACTAACAGATTCAATGTCCTGAGAGAGGAAGAGTGTGAAAGTGATTTGCCTGGTGTGATTGTGGATGAAAGCAGGATGGGTGGTAGTGTGACTGAGAGCAGGAGGGAGGGTAATGTTAGGCCAAGACAGAATAGGAGAATGACTGAGGTGCTAGTGATGGGTGACTCTCAGATTAGGTATTTAGATAGGAAGTTGAGTGATAGCAAGTGGAAGGGAATGAGAGTTTGTCTGCCGGGTGCTGGTGTAAGTGATGTTTGTGAGAGGTATGATAGGCTGGTTTCTGGGTGTGAGAGGGATGCAGTTGTGATTACGCATGTGGGAGTGAATGATGTAAAGAAGGTGGGTACATGTGAGTTACGTGAGCAGTATAAAAGGTTAGTTGAAAGGATGAGTAAAAGCAGGGTAAAAGGTGTTGTTTCTGGTGTGCTTCCGAGATTGGATGTGGGGGTAGAATGGTTGTTGCGTGCAATTGGTTTGAATGAATTTGTGAAAGGACTGTGTGAGGAGTTAGGATTGGTGTTTGTAGATGTCTGGGGAGGGTTTTACGGGAATAGGAGGTTGTATGCGATGGATGGGCTCCATCTTAGTCGGGCAGGTGTTGAGGTTCTATGGGGGGAGCTGGATAGTGTGATTAGGTCCTTACGGGTGGGAAACTAGAAGCTGTTAGAGGTAAGGGAATAACAGGAATAGAGGGCAGGTGTAGGAAATGGAAGGGATGCAGAGATAGAGGAATAGCTAAGGGAGAGGGCATACTGATGCGTTATAGGGGGACTAATGCACAAGTGAATGAGCAGATAACTAGGAATAGAAAAGCACGATGCAATGAAGATGGGAATAATAAAAAAAACTTAAAAATATACTACACAAATGGTTGGAGTATAAGGAATAAGATAGATCTCTTAAGAGCGTTAGCGAGTGAAGAGAATTTTGATATAATTGCAATAACAGAGTCATGGCTTGATTTGGCAGGAAATCACTTTAAACCTGAGGTTGAGATTGAGGGCTTTAACATGTTCCATACAGATAGGAATAGGAAGAGAGGAGGAGGGGTTATTATTTATATTAAAGATAATCTCCAGTGTTGTGTAAACAGTACAATTAAATTAGATGATAACACAGAGTCATTATGGCTAAATGTAAAGGAAGGTAAAAACAAGCTTGTCATAGGATTATTATACAGACCACCAAATCTTAGTAAGGAAGCTTCAAATCTTCTGTGGCAGGAGATTGAACGGGCATGTAGAAGTAAGCATGTGTGTATAATGGGCGATTTTAATTACAGAAATATAGACTGGGAAGCTCTTGTGGGTGATCAGGAGGCTGAGGAATTTTTTAATGTTGTCCAAGATAATTTTCTGAGGCAGATTATTAACGAACCCACTAGAGGTAATAATATACTGGATTTAGTTCTGACAAATAGGGAAGAAGTTATTAAGGATACTGAGATTGGAGGAAATTTGGGTAATAGTGACCATTGTGAAATTAGATTCAAGATGAAATGGAATGGTATTGATAGTAGCATGAACAATGTTAAAATTCCTGACTTTAGAAGAGCAAATTATAATGGGCTAAGGACTTACCTGGAGGCAGTTGTACAGAAACCAGGCAATGAAATCAATTCAGGAATAGATTCAATGATATCAGTTAGTGGAGACAATAATCACCAGGAGGAAGAGATTACAATTGAAGAGGAGTATGAAAGAATAATTGGGCAATTAATTACAGGTCAGATGATTAACATTCCTTATAAGGAGATTAGGACTAAAAATAATGACCCAAAATGGATGACAGATAAAATTAAGCATTATATTGGCATTAAAAAGGGCATTTATAGGAAAATAAAAAAGGGAGAGGATCACTTAAGGCAGAGATATAATGGCCAAGTGTAGGCCATGAATGGTCTTTTGCAGTCTCCTTATGTTCTTAACTAGCAAGAGATGTTAAAAAGTTAGTTAGAGTAGCAAGGAGAAATTATGAAATTAAAGTGGCAAATAGGGCAAAGGAAGATCCTAAAAGTTTTTATCAATTATACAAAACTAAGGTTAGAGATAAAATAGGCCCACTTATAGATTCCAATGGAGAATTAGTGAGTGATAGGGACTCAATGGCTGGAATGCTAAATGACTTTTTTCTCTCAGTATTTACACAGGAGGATACTCTAAATATACCCGAGGTGTCAATGATCTTTCAGGGTAATGATGAAGAGAAATTAAAGGATATCTTGATCACAAAGGAGATAGTGACAAAGGAAATTGATAAAATCAAAAGTAGTAAAGCACCTGGTCCCGATGAGGTCTTTCCTAGAATTTTGAAAGAATGTAAGGATGTGTTAAGTGAGCCCCTAGCATGCATCTTTAGAAAATCATTGGAGAGTGGCATTGTGCCAGTGGCATGGAAGAAAGCCAATGTGATACCTATATTTAAGAAAGGGGATAAAACAAATATGTCTAATTACAGACCAGTAAGTTTGACATCAGTGGTAGGAAAAATGATGGAATCTATTATAGCAAGGAATATTAGGGATCACTTGGATAAGCATAAGTTGATAAAAGAATCACAGCATGGCTTTAGTAAGGGTAAATCCTGCCTGACTAATTTGCTGTCTTTTTATAGTAAGGTGTATGAAGCAGCAGATAATGATGAAAACTATGATATTTTATACTTGGACTTTAGTAAGGCTTTTGATCGAGTGCCACACTTACGGCTTCTGAGCAAAGTTAAAGCACACGAGATCGATGGCAGTATATTTAGGTGGATTCAGTCATGGCTTGGTGACAGACAGCAAAGAGTTAGTATAGATGGAGTTAAATCTGAGTGGGGGTGTGTTAGCAGTGGAGTTCCGCAAGGATCTGTTTTGGGTCCCTTGCTATTCTTAATTTATATTAATGATCTTGACATAGGTATAAGTAGTGACCTGAGTAAATTTGCTGATGATACTAAGCTAGGTAGGGCCATTAGGGCTGATTCTGATGCTGTTGTAATGCAGGAGGAATTGACCATTCTGTCCAATTGGGCTGAGAAATGGCAAATGAAGTTTAACATAGACAAATGTAGTGTACTTAGTATAGGTAGAAATAATCCACTGAATAGTTATAAATTAAATGGGAGAAATTTAGGGAGGACCGATTGTGAGAGGGACTTGGGTATTTTGGTAAGTTCAGACCTTCGTCCTAGAAAGCAATGCCTAAATGCTAAGAATAAAGCTAATAGGATATTGGGATTCATTAGGAGGAGTGTAAGCAATAAGAGTGCTGAAGTCATTCTAAAACTGTATCTGGCGCTAGTTAGGCCTCATCTAGACTATGCAGTACAATTTTGGTCACCATATTATAGGAAGGATATTGATTTGCTTGAGTCTGTGCAGAGAAGGATGACAGAGATGATTGGTGGGCTAAGGAACTTACCTTATGGTGAAAGGCTCAGAAAACTAAATCTACATACATTGGAAAGGAGAAGAGTCAGAGGGGAATTGATTGAAGTTTTCAAATGGGTAAAAGGATATAATAAAGGGGATCTGGGTAAGGTTCTTATACTTAGTGAACATGACAGGACACGTAGCAATGGGTTTAAGCTTGATAAGTATAGGTTTAGGAAGGAGATTGGGAGGAATTGGTTTACAAATCGTGTGGTAGATGAATGGAATAGGCTCACTAGACATGTGATAGAAGCCTCCTCTCTGGGTAGTTTTAAGAATAGATTAGATAAATATATGAATGAAGCTGCTAGATGGGACTGACTTTTTTATGTACATATGTATATATTTTTCTAAGGAGTGGGGAGATTATTTTGCGGTTGCATGAATGGACATAATCCTCTGGATGCATTTTATGTATATTGTAGATTAGATCTGACGAACTCCTGTAAAGGGTGACAATGTTGATGACTTTTCTCTGGTAAGAAATCTTTTGTGTGTTGACTGGAACAGGAGCTGCCAAGTGTAGGCCATGAATGGTCTTTTGCAGTCTCCTTCTTTTCTTATGTTCTAATGGCCTAAATTGGAATGCACTGCTCCTGGGCTATGTTTAATATAGTCTTAAAAGTGTCCCACATCTCATAAGAATTCTTCCCCCTGAATTCTATATCCTACCTAATCTGATTTAGCAAGTTTCGTAATTTATCGTAATCTCCCTGATAAAAATTTGCAGTTTCTGTGGAGTTTGTTGATGTTCTACCTTTCGCTATTCCTAAGTTAAAACGAACCATCTGATGATCACTATTTCCCAATGCTTCCCTGACAATCACTTCATGAACCAAATGACCATCATTTGAAAGAACCAGATCTAAGATATTGGCACCCCTTGTTGGCTTATTAACAAATTGAGTAAAAAAATTATCCTCAAAACATTCCATAAACTTACAACTTGCTCTATCCCTTTCTATCATATTTTCCCAGTCCACAGAATTTAAATTAAAGACACCAAGAATAACTGTATCTACTTCACATCCTTTCATTATTTTCCTGATCATTAGCTCGTCAATACAGTCTGTCTGTCCGGGTGGTCTGTAAAAGGCTCCCAAGTGTATTATCCTATTTTTACTGACCCTAATATCTATCCACAATTACTCAACTTCTTCTTGCTTTATAGAATTACTTAGATTTGAAGAAATGCTATTTCTGATATAAATAATCAACCCAACACCAGTCCTATCTCTCCTTTGACTAATGTACATATCATAACCCTGTAATTCAAATTCACTCACATTGTCACTAAATTTATTTTCATTAACCCATGATTCTATTACACATATTATATCTATATCTTCATCAATAATATAGCTAAATAACTCATCTTTCTTATTTCTAAGACTACGAGCATTGTTTTAAAGACAACTCAGCCCTCCTGTCCCTGAAGCACTTCTTTTAGAATGTATACCTTCCACTCTATCTCTTCTGCATCTCTTTCCTTTCCCTGCCACACCATGTACTCTTATATTTCCCTGACTACTATCAGTAATTAGTTTCCTACCTGCAAAGACCCAATGACACTATCTAACTCCTGCCACAACATGTCAATGCCAGCCCGGCTTAGATGGAGTCCATCCAATGTATTATTCCCATAAACCCATTCCAAACATCTACAAATACTAATCCCGAGTCCTCACACAGTCCTTTCACATACTCATTCAGTCCAATTGCACAAGACAACCATTCCATCCCCACATCCAATCTCGGAATCATACCTGAAACAACACTTTTCACTCATCCTTTCAACTAACCTTTTGTACCTCTCTCGTAACCCACATGAACCCACCTTCTTTACATCATTTACTCCCACATGTGTAATCACAACTGCATCCCTCTCACACCCAGACACTAGAGTATCATACCTCTCAGACACATCATTTCACTCCCTTCCATTTGCTTGCACTCAACTTCTTATCTAAATATCTAATCTGAGAGTCACCCATCACAAGCACCTCAGTCATCCTCCTAGTCCCCCTAGGCCTAGCATTAACTTCCCTCCTGTTCTCATTCAAACTACCACTGATTTCACTTTCTGGCACAACTACCTCAGACAAATCACTTTCAACCTCTTCCTCTCTCAGGGCATTGAATCTGTCAACCTAACAGGTTCCATGTCCCTCTTACTCACAGACCTAACCTATCTATTCTATCCATATTTACCCACCATTCATCTTCACTCACACCAGTCACTTCTTTCTCTCCAGTCCCTACTTTAGGCCTATCTTCCACCCTCCTGGTCCCAGCCACATTCTTTATGCGTACACTTGCATCCCTTCTCACTTCATTCACCAACTCACTTAATCTCTTGCACTCATCACATAACCGACTCACCTCCTCTACCAAAGCCACATTTGCACTAGTCACATAACAAATTGGGCATTCAAATACATTTGCTCTTCTTTCAACACCACAAAAACCACAAACTACAAACACTGCTTACATCAAAAGGCATACTCACTCCATCCAAAGAAAAACAGCCATACTGAGAAACTTTTCAAAGTATAATTAAAAATTCCTTTAGTATTATGTCTAACACTCAACATTAACTATCTTCCCAAACTTAAATATATTACACCGAAAAATCCAAAATGAAAAAATGTCACTGAATAGAGAGATCGCCGAAAATACGTTGAATCATTACTAAAGCAAGTGTTTTGTTCTGAATATAGGTAATAATAATGAAGGAGCTGTATATGAAATTAATGGAGCTGAAATTGCTTCTTCTGATGTTGAGAAAGACCTTGGAGTGCTGGTCTCATCTGGTTTGAAGTTTGAGAAGCAGATTTCAGTGTGTGAAGAAAGCTAATTTTGTATTGAAGCAGGTTAAGCAGAACTTTCACTTCTTGAATGTTGAATATGTAGGAATATTATATAAAGCTTATGTTAGACCACAACTTGAGTATGCTATTCAGGCATGGTCTCCTTACCTGTAGAAGGATATAGAAAGAATGGAGGATGTTCAGAGAAGAGCTTCTAAGCTGGTACCGGGATTTGGAGCATTGACCTATGAGGAGAGATTGGAGAGACTCGGGTGGACTACCCTTGAGGATAGAAGAAAGAGGGAAGATATGATAGAGGTGTCCAAGATCATGGGAGGATATGACTTTGTGTCTGAGCCTGAGGAGTTTTTCCAGCCTGCAGAAGGGATTACTAGGTCATAACAGGAAACTCTTTAAAAAGAGATGCAACAGAACTCTCTGGCAGAAGTTCTTCACTCAAAGGGTCGTGGACCCATAGAATGATTTGCCAGGCAATGTTGTGGCAAAGAATGTATATTTCTTATTTTTGCAGAAATTCAAATGGTGAGTTCAAATGGTAAGTAGAAAATATTTTTTCACAAGTAGAGTGGTAAATTACTGGAATAGTTTGGCACTTAAGACAGTAGATAGTCCAAACCTGAATGTTTTCAAATGCAGATTAGATGATTATATGGGAAAGGATTAACTTTAGCAGGATAGTTATTCTGGATTCATTCCTGTGGGTGGTTTTTTAGGTAAATATGTAGATTGCCGGCTCGAACGATGGGACGTAAACTATTTTGTCTGTGTTGCCATATGTTTCACATTTTTGGAGTAAATTTAAGGGGGACGGCTCGTATGGGGGTAAACACAATGGGGGGACCATCATATGATGATCCTGAGTTTCAATCAATTGGGGGTGGTTTGGGGGGCATAGCCCCCCAGTATAGCGTTTTTTATTTGGTTAGTTTCAGGCATTTTAATTAAAAAAAAAATGGCGCTGGGTATATTTCAAATAGGATTCCAACACAAATGAATATTCAGGCAGGGGTGAACGAAATATAAACAAACAAAAATCCACTTTTTGGCTGAGTCGCCAATCTACATGTTTACCATTTTTTATTATTACTTTCGGTATACTTTCGGTGAATTCTGCCTGTTAATGGCAAGGCTGAAGTCGGCTTCCGCCTAACCCGCTTGATCCCACATTCTCCTCCCTTTCCAGAGTTTGAATTACTTCTGGCAAGGTGTTGTGGTGACGGCTGGGGTATCCTGGTGTTGGTGGATTGTCTTCTAGTCCTTGAAGCCACTTATCCAGATTATTTTTGAAGGCTTCAGGGCTAATTCCACTCAGGTCTCTTAGTTCTTGCGGGAGACAGTTGAATAAGCGGGGCCCATTGTACGTGAAGGAGTTGTGGGCCAGGTTTCTTACTCGCTGTACGGTGCCCTGTACTCCCTTGATGTAACTGAGTCTCCCTTTCCTTGGGTGTTGGTTGGTGACTATGGCCACATTTGGCACTCTGCCTTCCAATATCTTCCACATGTAGATTATTGTGTACCGATCCCGTCTCCTTTGTAATGAGTACAGTTTCAGTTCTCTGAGTCTGTCCCAATAGTTTAAGTGCTGTACCTCTTGGATTCGTGCCGTGTATGATCTTTGGATGCCTTCAAGGGTAGTTATTTCTTGTATTTTATGGGGGGACCAAAGCTGGCAACAGTACTCTAGCCTTGGGAGAACTAGAGACTTCCAGAGTGTTTTAAGGCACTGCCCTTCTCTGGAAGCAAAAGTCCTTAACACCCAACCACTCATGCTCTTTCCTGCTTCAGCTACAGTATTTATGTGGTGGGTAAAAGTAGCATCACTGCTCATGTGGACTCCCAGATCCCTGACATGCTCCTTATCTTCTATCTGCTGTTCATCATATTTGTAGTTTGTGGAGCTCTTGAGTATGTCGTTTCTCCCATATCTTACTAATTCAAATTTTTCTCCATTTAGGAGCATGTTGTTGGTTGATGCCCAGTCCAGTATTCTCTGCAGGTCTTCTTGTACTTTAGCTGCATCTTCTGGGCTTGTTATTTGCCTTTTTATCCTTGTGTCGTCTGCAAAGGAGGATGCTTCAACATGCTCCAGGTTGTTGTCTATATCTCCCACATGTATTATGAACAGGAGTGGACCTAGCACTGAGCCCTGCGGAACACCACTCCGCACACTGCTAGGTAACGACAGTTCACCTTGCACAGATACCTGCTGGGTCCTCCCAGTTAGGAAACTGTGTAGCCATTTTCCAAGTGAGCCTTCTATTCCAAGGCTTCGTAATTTATGTAATAGGATCCCGTGATCCACTTTGTCGAAGGCCTTTGCAAAATCCAAATATATTACATCGGCATTTTGTCCATCCCGTATGGTTTCTAGAATTCTCTCATAGTGTTGGAGTAGTTGAGACAAACATGAGCGGCCCTGTCTGAAGCCGTGTTGTCCGTCATTGAAGGCTCTCTTTGATTCTATAAATTCAACCATCCTTTTTCTCACTATTCTTTCACAGATCTTGACAAGATGGGATGTCAGGGCTACTGGCCTGTACTTGCTAGCTTGGCCTCTGCTGCCTCCTTTATGAATGGGCGTAATGATAGCCGACTTGAGGGCTACTGGTACAGTACCATTCTGCAGTGAGAGAGACCAGAGCATCTGGAGGGGTTTGGCTAGTTCTTGACTGCAGTTTCTTAGCAGCTGAGAGTGGAAGCCATCTGGTCCAGCCGCTGCATCTGGGGCAATCAATTTAATTGCCTCTATTATGTCCTTCTCCCCAATGTTGATTGATGAGTGTGTGTGAGGAGTACTTGGTCGAGCAGTGAAAAAAGTTCCTGCATCTAATATCCTCTCTTCTTCCCTTGGGTTGCTGAAAACACCTTCATACTGGTTCTTCAGTATATTAGCCATTTGTTTGGGGTCTGCTGTCGGCTCACCATCCGGTCCGTAGAGAGGTCCCACTAGTGATTTGGTTTTCAGTTTCTTCTTTGCATATGAGAAGAAGTACTTTGGGTTTTCCTTAATTCGGGTTATTGCTTCTCTTTCTTCCCTGCGTTGTTGTTCCTCATGCGACTGTCTTAGTTTTGTTTCAACCTCTTCAATCTGGGACCGTATTCTTCCTTGAAGGGGTGTGTAATTTGTCTTTCTAAGTTTGGTACGAAGTGAGTGTCTTCTTCTCATGAGGACTTTACGGTCTCTGGGGATTATATTTTTGATTCTCCTTCTGGTTTTTTGGGGTATGTGTTTGGAACAAATTTCCCTACATCTCGCCACAAATTTCTTGAGAAGGTTGTCTACGTTGGTGTCTGGTAGAATGTCCTCCCAGTTTGTATCCCTCAACTCTGCTCTAACTTGGTCCCAATTTATGCTAGGGTTGTAGAAGTTCAGGTTGCCTAAGTGGTCATCTGCTGCTGTTTCTCTACTGTGTAGGTGTTCTTTATGTAAGTCAGTGCATGTTGTTTTCACCTGAATGTAATTATGATCCGATAGTATGGTTTCACATATTTTGTATGAGTGGATCAGATTATGGCTGTTATTATTGTATATTATGATTGATTTGTATTTTGATGCATCTTGGTGATGATGCTTTTTGTTTTTGACACATTCCTGTGGATGGTTCTAATTGTATATGGAGATGCATGCTTTGACACAATCCTATGGATTGTTTAAATTGTAGATGCATGATCTGACACAATCCTATGGATACATTTTGTAGGTTTTTTTTGACGGATGAGGATGGCCTTTAATAGGCCCTTGTGGCTTTTGTCATCTGTGAAATTATGTTATGGTATCTTTGTTCAGCTTTCATCCCAATGGGACATTTTGCAGAGGGAGCCAAATGCCAGAGGGTAAGGGTAGTGCAATATAGAATATTAGTAACTAAGGTTATTAAGATGTAATTCAAAAAGAAAAAGAAAAAACCTATTCAGAATTAGGTATGGGGACGGTGGGTAACAAAAACCCTAATTGAAGAGAGTGGAACAATACAACCTTAGAGCAGGAAGTCAAATCACTGAATCCCTTAGATCAGACTAGTTCTTTGGCTAATAAAATGACTTCTCGTCTCTTCTATACACATTATATATCGGTGAGTCTATATATATCACAATCAAAATAAAGGAAATTAATTTAATTCTCTTGCTTTGTTTCCGTTAAAAATATACATGGAACATTTCTCTCCTTAAAAGCTAGTTAAGTAGCAATAATGAAAACGCAGTAATGTGTAGGAAAAATGTACTATAGATTAAAGCAGCCAACAAAATCTAAAAAAAATCAGTGTTATAAATTACTTATGATGCCCTAGAATTAATGAGAAACTAACATATGGCATAATAAGAATATATGTATATAATCATTTGAGTCTCTTTATCTGATTAGATCATTGGATGAAGAGTTTTTTCGACCAATGTTATGAGCCTTGAAGAGTTCAAGAATTGTTTTAAGAGTTATATAAAGCGTTTCAAAATTACGTCACCGATTATAATCAAGGTAAACTATTTCAATTTGAGATAAACTAATTGTGATTGGCAATACTACCATTCTCTTATGGTATGAAGAAAGCAAATACCCGTGGGGTGATCAAATTTGTAAAGAATATAACATTTATTTCATTCGTAGGTAGAGGCAGTTAAATACAACGCTAACATAACTATCAATAGTTTTAAAATAATTGGTCAAAATAACAATGAACAAAGCTTGAGAATTCTAGAATCCCTCTATATTAAAACCGCCCCCCTACTCTTAATTGAGATTCTTCTACTGCTCTCTTACTCATGACATAACTCAACAACTAGCACAATCTTACCTCTGAATACTTCAATCCCTTTTTCATTTCTTACCTAGATTTCCCTTTTCTCAACTTCTCTCTTTAGTGAGATCAACAAGGATGAGTGTTTTGGTGTTCCTCTTTTGTATCACTTTCCGATTTCTTAATATTCTAATTGTTTGTAAATTATGTATTATCTTATGCTCTTGTATGGTAGAACCCGAAGAGATGAGCGGGAGGTGCGAACCGTTGTTCATGTGCAATAAATAAAGACGAATTATTTATCTGTATATATATATATATATATATATATATATATGGTGTTCTATGTACACGAAATTTCCACACACTCATGTACACCTTCTTTCCCAGACTGGAGAGACCACATTGAGTTCGTCTTGGTCGCGTTATCTTCCTTCGGTCACGGCGAACTCTATTCCCACAGAGCTGTCATTTGTCCTTTTCGTTCCATTTGTTTATTAACATCATTTTGCTCGTTTCGCTACTTTTCTTTCTTTATTTTCCATTGTTCCCTTTCCTACTCTAAGCTATCCACAATGGTGCCCAAAACCCAGGAGGCCGGGGAGGGAAAACATTAGTCCTCAAATAACATTTCGTTTCGCCGTTCTCCTCAATCCCTCAAAATACGCTCCACTTCTAGGAGGGGCCTGTGTAGTATGCGAGAAGTTCAGGCGAGCTGCTTATATGCTTTGCTTGAATGAGTCTTTTTGGAGACTCATGATGGCCGAGTGGTTTAACGCTATCGCTAACATTAGCCTGTCCAGCGACGCGGGAAGCACGTTCGAAACTCGTTTTGCTACTTTTATTTATTTATTTTCTGTGTCCCCTTTCCTACTCTAAGCTATCCACAAGGTCACACGCTAATGGTAGGTGGAATGAAAGGTATGATTCGGCTTGGAGCTAACGGCTGCTATTGGTTATGCCGTAGAATTTTATCTGACTCCAGAGGACCGCTGGTTATCCACTTGTAGGCTGGATAACGGTAACCGGCTTATTACTTAGCAGAGCTAAGGAAATTAGAAGAAAATGGCAGTTTTATAGCATCACCACTTTGAGGGATCACTTTGAACGAGGATATATATATATATATATATATATATATATATATATATATATATATATATATATATATATAGATATAGATATAGATATAGATATAGATATAGATATAGATATAGATATATATATATATATATATATATATATATATATATATATATATATATATATATATATATATTCACCTCTTTATGGGAAGCCTCGGGTTAGTACTTCATAGGTGGTTCACGATCACCTACTTTTTGGCAGAATGAGGTTAAAGGTAGGAGGTAAGCCGGTTTTATGGTCGAGGATGAGGAGCCCCGGAAGGTTAAAAATGACGATGATATTTTGGGAAGGTACCTCAAGTCCCACGAGTGAGGTGAAGGGGTACTTAAATCTCGTAAGTGACTCCAAAAGATACTTAAATTATATACTTGCTCAGCTGGGCTCACCGGAGGCTTGAGATCGAGAAAGGACCTAGACGAATCACGTAAAAAATCAATGTTTAATTCCAATAAACAAGAGAAACAATGAAAAAGCGAGGCTCACGTTTACATGATACAGTCAGGGAAAATTTCACTACCTGTCTGGAAAGCAAGTATTACGAGAACAAGACTTAGGCGCGACAACGGGAGCTTCGCTGCGCTAAACGAACCGTAATTAGGTCTTTACTAAGTGTGAATGAATCTCCCTGTCTCTAATTCTCCATTTTTATTCTATAAATAGCATAGGAGGCGTGGTCTCTCCGTCCCTGGGTTACAATGCTATCAGCTCCACCCACTGGGCAGGACTTTCTTCACCTGACGCTAATGAGTTTATAGCACTTCCTAATTTCACTTCTTTGATATAAGTTTTGTCATAGTTGAGAAGCTGTCAGCTGTCTCGGCTCAATTCCATTCCCAAACGAGGAATGTTCGTTTTATTACTCTGTCGCCAAATTTTTATTGATATCTGAATTCTCAGCTTCCCGTTTTAATTCCTTACCAGTTTACAAATATATATATATATATATATATATATATATATATATATATATATATATATATATATATATATATATATATATATATATATATATATATATATATAAATATCCGTCAAGAAATTTGCTGCAATTCTTCCTATTCCTGCGAGCCACTTTGCTGGTGCAATTTTAGTGCCAGGGTAATGCCTCCGCAGTTTTGTCGGTTTTAATCTTGGCCGTTCCGCCAAGTGAAATCGCTGAGTTCCTGGTTTGTAGTGTGCTCACGTCCGTTTAACAGGCTATCGATGTTAACAGACTTAGTGTTCTTGTATTTTTCTCTCTGTCAGACTGCCTTTTTGTGTTTGTTACAAGCCTTTTTATTTTAACAACATATAATCTAGGGGCCTGGCTCCGCTTCTCCAATCCGAGAGATGGACGGAGCTTCTTTGTTCAGAGGCCATGTGCGTGTATTTAGTGTAGGGGATGTATACCAAGACAGTGTGCGAATTTGAAAATCTGATTTCTATCTATCAGGCCAATATTTGTATTAACATAAACTTCGTCTTTCGCGGGTCCATGCCAACGCTGGTCAGTCAGACTTCCATATCTATCAAACCCATTTTTGTATGCACAGCTGTTTCATTTGTATTCGTTATCGCCGCGCGCACAAAACTGTCGGTTCGCATCTGTTTTATAATGTTTCAATGTTTGTGTGTTTACCTTGGTAGTACAGAAATTTCCTGACCTCGTGTTTCTTTTTGCATTATTTACAAATATACTGTTTGTTTTGCATTGGTACATTAATTATTGACTAGCGGTATAGCTTTATTTACAAATATAAAAATTTGGTTTGCAGAATTGATTAGTAACAAATGGCATATTATTTTAGTGTTTAGTTTGTGTGCCCATTTCAAGATTTCATAGGGGCAACGGGGTGCTCAATTTGTGTGGTTCCTTGTTGGCTCTACTTCAGCTTATAACTGTTTCGTCTTCGTCGTTGTGTTCTATCCACCTTGGTGGATACGATTTGCATTTAAATCAAGTTCAAAATAAAGTTACTTTTCTTCAAGTTGTTTGCAAATTCCAAATACGAACTTATTTGGTGGTCACCCTCAAGAACAACTCGAATCGTGTAACAGAGAAGGAACATTTGTTCCAACTCGGAACTTGTGATCCCCGCCACAATCAATCCATCGACTCCTTCTCTACACTACAAGAATCAAATACTTCTCTCGCTACAAGTCGTGAATCCCAGAGTGTATCTCATCATCTTATAAATCAATCAAATTTCTGGACTCCTCATTGAATTACTTCAACGCAATTACAACCATGTATCACATCACATTCATCAAGAAAGAACCCGAATTCATCTCACCGAAGCGCCAACTAGACTAAATGGGACGTTCAACGTCCGTGCTATGCAACTCTCCCATTCACATCACTCTTCAGTAAGTGACAATTCAACAAAATTTTAACTTCCACCCGCAGATATGTTCGCAAGCCCCTCACTAGCAAACTTGCTAGATCGTTAAATTATCTGTGCCCTCATTTTGCATTAATTTATTATAATTAATTCATTAGTACTCGCATAGTGCTATGGCAACACGCCATTAATTAATTCATTCCCATTCACATAGTGCTATGGCAACACGTATAGGTTGTTAGGTGGTTATTACGCCAATACACTAGACAGCTCTGGTCGCAATAAACCCCAAAACCTATATTTTTGTTATACAAGGGGAAAATAAAGTTAATTGCTAACGGGAAGTCCTTAGGCCTAAGTCGGCAACGTCGTGGGAATACTGTATTAAAACAAAGAGATACGAAAAATATATATTATAGAATGAACGCTTATGATTAAAAAGTGAAATTATAGTTTATGATTGGATTGAATTTTATGTAGTTGAATTAACTTTGCAAAAGTTAATGGGAATTAGAGTACACATATGATGATTGACAAATATTAATTAGATTATAGTTGAATGTTAAACGAGTAAATATTATAAATGTATGATAAATATTTATATGGATTGATAAATAGATTATATGAGCAAATAGATTATATAGTTACATTGATTAGGTAAATATTAATATAGATTGATATGTATAAATAGATTGTATGGATTAAATTGGATACATAAATAGATTGTAATTTGGATACATAAATGGATTAAAAAAATAGATTGAATAAAATGATTATATAAATAGGTAATATAAATAGATTACAACGGAGTTGGGAGGGTCTGTAAATTAGAGAAAGAATCACGTATTAAAAACGAGATTCTTTTGGGACATATTTAGCTAAATATTACAATTTCAATATTACAGACCTGATTCCGATGAGCCGAACAAAGTGAATGAATGAGCATGTGATTTTATTTCAAAACGCTCGAGAGATCGGGTGTACCAATCACACGATTTAAGTTATGGTTACCAACCCTTGTTGATATATATATATATATATATATATATATATATATATATATATATATATATATATATATATATATATATATGATTAAATATTTTCACTTGTAGGGGTGTAGACTGCTACACGCGCCATCAATCAATTAATTAGCGTTCTATAATGCTACCTATAGCAACGCGCCAATAATTTATTTATTAGCATTTGCATAATGCTACATGTGGAAACGCTCTATCGATTCATTCATTAGCATTCACATAATGCTACCTGTGGCAGCACGCCATAACTGAATTCTTTCGCACTCACATAGTGCTAACTATGACAACGCGTCATCCATTTATTCATTGGCATTCACATAATGCTACCGCGAAACTTTTCATCTAAGGAACCAACTAGTAAAGTCAACTTTAAAATGCCCGGCTATGCAACGGGTATGGTTTTCATTTTATTTACTCAAGATTTGCAAGTTTCCTCGACTATTTCGTTCATCATATTATTTATTTAGGTTAACTAATTATTTTTTCAAACTCACTGTATTTACGTTGACTCTCTCATTGTATTATTAAGACAAAATGTGAGCACTCAATCGACTGGTCTTTGTTCCTCTACGCTCACACTGAATTGCCGCACACGTATTCAGGTGACCTACAGCTGGAGAAAAATAACCATTTGACCACCGTATTTCAAAATGTATTATGTGTACATTTAAATTTGAATTAATTATGCTGTATAAATATTTTTAATCATTGTTTTACTTTATGATATTTGATGTATCGAATTCAAATTTAGTTCACAAGAACTATGAAATTTTATACTTGGATATTATTTAAACCGACGAATTATTGTACATCTTACCTGATACCTTTATTTATTCTATTTGCCATGCTAATAAATCTTCATTATTATATTTTTTATCCAATTTATAAATTCCGATTGAATTATATCATTATTTTGATTCGAGTACACTTGCTCCTACTTTCATCTTATTTCATAATTTTTTTAAATATTTATTTTGTAACCACACAAATCTCACTACATTTGCTAATTAAGAGGGCTTGGTGATTTGTGCTGCATATACATAAAAGTTGCACAAACTCATGTAGACGTTCTTTCCCAGACTGAAGGGACCATTGAATTAGCCTTGGTCGCGTTTCTTTCTTCAGTAACAAATAACTCCATTTTCACAAAGCTGTCATTTGGCATTTTCCTTCCATCTGTTTATTGATACTAGTCTGCTACAATAAAATTCTGTGCTTATCGTTTTTTCACTGTTTATCTATAAAATTGATTTGATAGATAATCTCTACTCTCTCTCTCTCTCTCTCTCTCGAACACAGATCAATAAACATTCACTCCACAAAAAGCTCCTCTTCCCCAACCCCATGGTCACGCCCACCTTCTCTACACATATAAAACAAGCACACATTATTCACACAGTAAAATAAACATTATGCACACAGTCGACGAAATTACTTCGTTTTCGGTGGTGTGTTTTATCCACCTCGGAGGGTAGGATTCGCATATAAATTAAATTCAAAATAAAGTTATTTTTTATCAAATTTGCAAAATCCAAATACGAACTTATTTGGTGGTCCCCCTCAAGAACGAACTCGAATCGTGTAACAGAGACGGAATATTTGTTCCAACTCGGAATTGGTGACTCGCACCACAATCAATCCATCAACTACTTCTTTCACTAAAAATATCAATTAGTTGTCTCAATACACACACACATACACACACACACACACATATATATATATATATATATATATATATATATATATATATATATATATATATATATATATATATATATATACTCGTATGTTTGTGCGCGCATTACACCTTGTTATTCCGGAATTTTTGGATAAGGAATTGTCTAATATCTTTGAAATAGGTCAAAAGCTTTGTTACCCTCGTCAATTTTTGCATACTTCATTAAACTTTGATAAGAGAACTTTTTATAGAGCTGATAACCCACAGGTTTTCAATTACAAAAATGGTCTTAACTTGCCATACTTTGAACCATACTTTGCCATACTTTGAACTTATGTATGTTTTTTTTTAAACAAAACTTCTCTCTACTATCCTTAACGCCCCGAACGTTTGGTACAGGTATATTGATGATGTCATTTGCTTGTGGCCTAATTCCAAAGATGTTAATGTTTTTCTTACCAGACTCAATCCTCTCGTCCCTTCTATTAAATTTACCCACGAGACGGAAAATAATAGAACCCTTCCCTTTCTTGATCTTCTTATTCATAGAACTCATACAGGTTTTGAATACTCTATCTTTTGTAAGCTTACTAATTCAAATTCTTATATTCATTTTTACTCTTCTCACAGCCCTAAAGTTAAACGTTGTGGTTTTTCTTCTATGTTTATACGGGCATTACGAGTTGTGAGCCCGAAATATATGGATGTGTAATTTTCCAATATTTTTGAAATTGGCCATACGCTTTGTTACCCTTACCCGTTTCTTCAAAACTGTCTTTCTTCTGCTAAAATGACATTTTATCAAACTGTTCCTACTCTCCCTTTTAATAGTAATAACATTTTTGTTCTACCATTTTCTCTTTGTTTTAGTGATCTTTCCCGTCTTTTGAATAACTTCAACATTTCTGTTGCTTTTAAATATGAGACGACCCTTAAGAATTTATAAGTACGTAATAATTGTAATAGTTTTTTTTGGGTGGGGGCGGGGTTATTCTGTTGAGTGTTCTGGTTTCCTAAGTAAATATTATGGACAAACAGGTAAACAACTTTCTCTTCGCATAAATCAACATAAATATAATGTCCGAAGAGGGGAAAATAATAGTGCTTTCTTTGTCCACATGTCAGATAAGGACCATCTAATTAACTGGAACTCGGCAAAATTTATTTATCGTTCCAATGACCCTATAAAAGGAATATCATTGAATGTGCTTTTATAATCCAATGTGATAATTTTAACCTTTCCCCTAGCAGTTATAGTCACTCAGGGGTAACCAGTTATAAGGTTACTTGATATTGTCAAATAAGTTATTGATTGCAAGTTTACCGGGGGTTAGTTAGTTGTTAGTGGTCAGGAGAGGGTCGGCTAAAATGTTCACCTTTAGAAATCGACTTGGCAGTTTCTCATCCAAAATCTAACAGGCACAATGTTGCTTAACTTCGACGCAACGCTAATGGGGTACTCGGATATCGGGCGCTGACCTTGGGCTGACTCCAATTGTCATCTCGCTTGATTTTAGTGATGTAGGCTGGGTAAGAGGACCGGTTGGATTACCCGCATGAAAAGGAATCCCGGGAGACGTATTCAAGGACTCTTTATTGGGCGGAGAACTCAGTAGGCTTAGGTGCAATGAATTTGATTGAACTCATGTCAGATATTTGAGGCAGGCCTACTAATGTTTGAGTCTATTTCGACTGCCCTTAACTGACTGACCTTCTGAGGTCTACCTAGGACGGTTTATAATGTATCGAAAACAGTGGGCGTGACCCACTGTTAGCCATTGATATAGTTTGGGCGGAGCTTACTTGACTGAATGTTTATTTGTGTGTGCACAGGGATAGAGAAAATATTTATCTCAAGTTTCGAGAATAAGATTTCGTGTTTCGCAGCTCCTGTTTTCAGCTCGGTCTTAGTGACTTTACCTGTCTGGGCGTTTGTTTGTACAACTCTGGTGTGTGCGCGTGTAAGTGCATATTCGGGTGAGTGTGTAAGTTTGTGAGCTCGTATGCGCGTGAAAGATTCTCGAGTTCATTTTCGCCTAGCCTTTACACCAACAGTATATATATTATTATTTACATGATCTAATGTTGTATATTATTATTTACATGATCAATGTTTTATATTATTATTTACATGATCTAATGTTATATATTTTTATTTACATGACAAAATGTTATAATATTTATAAGACAA
Source organism: Ceratothoa steindachneri (assembly GCA_963969495.1). Classification (NCBI taxonomy): domain Eukaryota; kingdom Metazoa; phylum Arthropoda; class Malacostraca; order Isopoda; family Cymothoidae; genus Ceratothoa; species Ceratothoa steindachneri. The sequence continues at coordinate 67,487,959 of OZ018324.1, read as the reverse complement.
AATGTTAGATATTTTTGATTACTTGCATGTGCATAATTTTGTGCGTGCCCACTTCAAGCCTTCATAAGATTTATATTATAATCATCTATGAGGCTTTATTGTCAATCCTATTTCACTTGCAATGTGGCACTATATTCACACCCTCACATGAATTCTTATTGTTACCCTTACTTAACCGAATTTACTAGAACGTCATTGTTTATTCATTAAAAAAAATAAATATATATAGAAATGGAGAAGATCCGCGGAGAACTCACATTCCCCGTTTTCTGTTAAAGTTCATCACTATCTTATGCAAAAGGCGTTTTGAAATTTCTCTTTTTAGAGAAATGGATGGTTGCCTAGTCGTATATATAACGCTACTGAAGAGGGGTGAAGAATTACAGGAAACTTTTATAGCGGATTGAGTACTTCTTATTGTTACCATTAGTTAACCGCATTGACTAAAACGTTATTTTTCATTTATCAAAAAAATTATAAAGGGCAAAAATCCGCGGAGAAATTCACATTCCCTTTTCTGTTAAAGTTCAACGTTAGCTTATACAAAAGGCTACTTGAAATTTGCATTTTTAGAGAAATGAATGCTTGAGGAACTCAAGGAGACTTTTCTAGCGGATTAAGGAATTCTTATTCCTAACCATACCTAACCACAATGACTATAACGTTATTGTTCATTTATCAATAGAATAGAAAGGGCGAATATCCACGTTTTGTGTTAAAGTTCAACGATAGCCTATTCAAACGGCTTCTTGAAATTCATCTTTTTTTTTTCGAGCCACACCAAGATTTTGACTTCTGGGAGGGGCCGAAACAGCTGTGCAGACATGTTTATCAAAACGCACTGAGCTGAGAAACGGGAAAACGCGGATTTTTGTTTATTCTCACAGAACCATGGAATACGAAATCTTATTCTCGAAATTTGAGATAAAGATTGTATGGCGGAGGCTTGAATCGGGGACTTCCTGCCCACCTCCTCCCTATCCCCGTGTACACACGAATAAACTTCAAGTCGAGTAAACTCCGCTAAACCACATCATAGACTAACAGTGGGCGACGCCCACTATTTTTAACACTTTAAATACCATATGAAGTAGATCCAAACAGACAGACAGTGAGAGTAAAAGACTGAAAGAACAGCAAGGCAGCAAGAAGTCTCGACAGTCCGCCACACAAGAATAGGAAGCATTGTCAGCCCTTGAAGAAGAAGACCTGTCACTGGTTATGGGGTGCTCCTCTCCCAAGGAGGTGGACACATCCATAACCGGTGACCCCTCGAAGGATGGTGGAAAAGAAGATGGATTCACCAAGAGAACGAATATCTGCTTCCTTTACTATCTAATGAGAAGAAGATCTGACGAACTCCACCCCAATCGGCCTCTCCTTTTAATCAAAGCGGCCGGCAGAATGGTAAATGATCTCATTTCGACGGACTGGACTACTGGATTCAACTTCGATGAGCTATGATGAACCACTACAAGTGAGACCTAATCCGGCAAAAGTTTGCTGTTCTCTACTCACGAACATAGTACCCTTCATCGCAGCTCCAAAATGACACGACTGGATCAAGATGAAACGTACGGACAAACTCATGCCATACGTGTTTGGGCATTTTTTAAATAATTAATGATAACAATCGTAAAAAGTGTTCCGGATACCAATAATGTGTATAAAAAAATCCAGTGCAAATCGGTTTAACAGTGTAAATTCCGTTCTTATTTAGTTTAAAAAAGTGCAAACAGTAAAAATCCAGTGTCCGATAATACGAATAATAATATTAATTTTGCTAGACCAAAGTAAGTGTACAAAGTCCGTGTAATTATTAATTTAAAGTTTACTCCGTATTCCTAAGTCCCGTATAGTTTATGAAAAGTGGTGTGGTGCATACACACAAATTAATGTGTATAAAAAGGAGGCCATTTACGTGATTAGGAACTCCAGCTCGGACATCCGAACGATTAAATGTTAAACAATCGGCATAACATAGATTAAACAAAGAATCTCAGGATTGATAAAACCTCTGTAATTTTTGTTCTGCAGTCAAGTATAAGAAAATGAAATAAGAAAGTAAAAATAAGGTTATGGTACGCGCGCACAAAACTGTATGTATAAAAAGAATATAAAAGAATACAAAACCTTAAGGAGCGCTTAAGAATTTAATTTTATGCTGCAACCACTAATAAAAATGGAAGGAAGGCAAGATAAAAGTAATAGTAATAAAGTTGTGGCGCGAGCACACACACGCAAACAATTTTTTGGCATTAATGAGTTGCTACTCCCACCACCGAACGTTCCAAAGAACAGCTAACTACCATGCGTATTGATAGATATAAATAATATTTTTTTTTAAGACTCCTAGTTCATTCTTAAGGTGTATAAATTTTTAAGACTACGAGTTCAATATAATGTGTAAAACTCCATTTTCTTGGAGGGGAAAACTGTCCTACCCCATTGCAAGGTGGATTAGGATCCACAATGAAGCCTCACAAATGAGTGTCATCGGAATCTTATAAAGCCTTGAAGTGGGCGCGCATAGTTATGCGCATACAATCAATGAAACAAAGGTGTATAACAATTTGTCATATAAATAATAATATATATCATTTTGCCATTTAAATAATAATATATAATAGTTTGTCATGTAAATAATAATAAATAACATTTTGTCTTGTAAATAATAATATATAATATTTTGTCATGTAAATAATATAATATATAACATTTGGTCTTGTAAATAATAATATACATTGTCCCTTTTTATTTCTATAGGCAAAATAAATTCGAGACGCTTTCCCACGCATACGCACTCACAAGCTTACACACTCTCACGCATATACACTTACACACGTTCACGCCGTCGCACGCAGAAAGGCGCATCTCGCACTATATTTCTATACCTTTTTTGTTTCGGGCATCACCAAGGTTCTAGGAGGTGCCAAAATAGCTGTGAAGACATGTTTATCAAAATGCACCGAGCTGAGAAACGGCAAGGCACGTTTTTTTTTTTGTTTAATCTCACAGAGCCGTAAAATATGAAATCTTATTCTCGAAATTCGAGATTAAAATTGCCTGGCAGAGGCCTGAATTTCGGATCCATACTCACCCGCTCTCTATCGCCGTGTACAAAGGAATAACTTTCAAGTCGAGTAAGTTCAACCCAAACCGTATTAGTGGCTAACAGTGGGCGACGCCAACTATTTTCGACTCATTAAATACCATCTGAAGTAGACCCCAGACAAACAGTGAGAGTGAAAGACAGAAAGAACATTGAGGCAGGAAGACTCTAAGTGGTTTCCAAGAAGCGTAGGCCAAAGTAGACCTAAACATTAGTAGGCCAGCTTCAAAATCACCGACACAAGCTTAATCAAATTCATTGCGCTTAGACCTACCGAGACTTCACCCAATAAAGAGTCCTTGAATCCGTCTTTCTCTGATTTCCTTTTCCTACGGGCAATCAACCATCCACTCACCCAGCCTGCATCTCTAAAATCAAAAGGTAGGATAATTATCCCTACTTGGAGTCAACACAAGTGCCTGCCATAGGCGTTCTATGCTAAGGTATATAAAACATTGTAAGACTCTGAGTTCGATATTAAGGTATATAAAATATTGTGAGACTCAGAGTTCATTGTTAAGGTATATAAAACATTGCGAGGCCCCAAATTCAATATAATTGGTAAAACTCCGTTTTTTACGGGGGGGAGGAGTCTTGTAGTGCCCCCAATGCAAGGTGAATTGGGATAAACAATGATGCCTCGCATATGAGTGTCATGGGAATCATATGAAGTCTTAAATGGGCACGCACAAGGTTGTGCACACGCAGTTAATCTACTGGGTGTGTGCAACATTTTGTCATGTAAAGGATAGTATGAGGCATTTGGTCATGTAAATGATAATATGAGTGGTTAATAAGTAGCATATGGGCATGTAAATGGTAATATGTAGCAGTTGGTCATGTAAATGGTAATATATTGCATTTAGGCATGAAAAAAGTAATATATAGCATTTGTTCATGTAAATGATAATATGTACTGTTCTTGTAAGGGCTATGGGCATAAATGAATTCGAGACGCTTTCACACGCATATATACTTACACGCGTACATGCGGTCACATGCAGAAAAGACGTTTCTTGCGCTATCTTTCCTGACCTTTTTTCGAGACGCGCCAAAGTTCTGGGAGGCACCGAAGCAGCTATGTAGACCTGTTTTTCAAGACGTTCATTTGTTTATTCTCGCAGAGCCGTGAAATACGAAATCTTATTCTCGAAATTTGTATCTGTCCTTGAGATGAAGATTGTCTTGCCATGACCTGAATCAGGGACTACCTGCCCCCCTTCTCTCCACCCCACTGTACTCACGAATAAACATCGAGTCTAGTGAGCTCCGCCCAAACCGAATCATTGACAGAGGGCCACGTCCACTATTTTCGATACATTAAATTCCATCTGAAGTAGACCTTACAGAGAGTAAAAGTTAGAAAGAACAATAAGGCAGGAAGACCGTAAGCAGTTTCCAGAAAGCGTAGGCCAAATTAGATCCAAACATTAGTAAGACAGCTTCAAAATACCCGACGCATTCTTAATCAAATTCATTGCGCCTAAGCCGAGTCTTCGTCCAATAAAGAGTCTTTGAATCTTCCTCTCTGAGGTTTCCTTTCCCTACGTGTAATCAACCGGTCATTTTTCCCAGCCTCCACCGCTAAAATCGAACGAGAGGATAATCTTCTCCAATTAGAGTTAGCCCAATTAGCGCTCAGTAACTAATTACCCCAGAACGTGCTACATTCCATTGAAGAAGTTCGTACCCCGTAACGGCTTTAACCGCTAATATAATCGGCAACCATGCATTATCACTCCTAAAACTCTATAAATAGATTTTACATACATGTAAAATAAATAGACAATAGTAGGGAAACAAGATCTGCTGATCAAAAAGTCGCGTGCTCTCACTTATTCTGATTTATAACTTTACGACCTTCAAAACTTTTATTAATCCACGGAGTAACCTTGTGAGGACCTTGCAAATTATATCATTCGAAAGAGAATGTAAAACAACGTAAGGGTTTCAAATTTCGTTAGAATCAGCCGTATAGTTATGATGTTATTGCCAAAACAGAATAATTCCCGGGCTAACCTTGCGAGGACTTTGGAAATTATATTATTTGAAAGAGAAGGTAAAACAATATAAGATTTTCAAATTTCGTTAGAATCAGCCGAATAGTTATGATGTTATTTCCCCCTCCCCCGAGGAAAATGCCCGGGTTGCCTTTTAATGGAATTTGAAGATGTAATTGGTATTTTTAATGTCACTTCATAAATTCAATCCTTTCAATCTTGAGTATCAGCTATTTGTTCTTAATTTTATTCAGGAGAGAAAATTATTTTACTTGATGACATGGAAACATTGGTCTACTTAAAATAAGCAATTTCTTTCACATAGATCTTCATCTCCATAGGGGATTTAAATTAAGTTGAGTTTCGTTTTTGCAACCAGGGCAGCCAAATGCACAGAAAAAAACAAGTTTACACTTGCGCCTGAGGATATCAACAGGTTGTCTAGTTTTGTAATGAAAGTGTCTTAGGCATGTAGCTCTCCTCTCCCAAGGGATATGTTTTTGGCCTGCTCCCAGTTCTTTTGGATATGTGACTCTTGAATTTACAAGAAGTAGGAGAAAATTCGAGGAAGTCAACCTGTATACAAAATAGACTTCCTCGAATTTTATCCTACTTCTTTAGTTGGTCCTTTAAGCGTTTTCTTCCGTTTTCCCTGGCTTCCATATTCTTGTTGAGTTGGCCCTTCATCTTCATTTTCTTTCTTGAGATTATTTTGTAGGGGTGCGAAATGCATGAGAGAAATTCCTTCCAACTCGATAATATAAATAGCAGAAAACTTACCAACAAAAGAACGGACTTCGCCAGTTGTGTGGCATGGGCATCAGAAACGGAATCAAGAGGTACCTCGTTCGAAACTCCAGAGTCCAAATAAATTTTATGAAATAATTTCAAGGATGAAAACGAAGATATAGGACCAACTCAACAAGAATATGGAAGCCAAGGAAAACGGAAGAAAGCGCTTAAAGGACCAATTGAAGAAGTAGGGGAAAATTCGAGGAAGTCAACCTGCATTCAGAAAAGAAAAACAAAGAAGAAGAAAATTCAAGGAAGAAAAATTCGAGGAAAGCAACCCAAGAAGAAGATACGATAACAAGAAAAAGCAGCAAAGAAAATCAAAAAAGGATAAGCAATACAAGCAACAAATGAATAAAGATATAAGAAGGGTCAACTCAAAGAAAAGGAAACTTAGTCAAGAAGATTTGATAACGAGACTACAACGATAGGGAAAATAAAGCATGCCCTCCCCCATGAATCATCCCCAAATACTCCATCCCTAGGATTTCATACTGCTTCTAAATAATCACTGTTCAAGGTGTGTCAAAAACTAAATCATGCAGCTACAATATATAGGTACGTCAATATTAAAATAGGTACATTAAGCAAAACATTAAACTCAAAATCCTCCATAATTTTGTTCGTCCATCCATTTATCTAACCTGACCTTGAATAACCTCCTGAGGTTATTTATTCAAGAAGTCTACCTCTATTGGCGAAAAATTATTTTAGCAAATTTAACCTACACAATTGTTTTTTAATCTTAAAGTGATAGTTCATGGTCCTATTATTGACTTCCAGATCCAAGAATTGGTTAATATCCCCGAGAACGTTGGTAAACAAATATACAACTATGAAACCATCAAGCTTTTTTGCCAGAAAATTTACCACACTGAGGATAATACTCCCCCCGTCCCCCTGCTGTTTGAAGAGTTTCTGCGACAACTCCCCCAGGCTTGCACCAAAAAGGCGCATTTCTACAGCCCTGATGGACGCATGTATGGGCAAGTCGACGGAGGGGCGATGAGATCTCTACTGCGTGTTCTATTCACCAACTTCTACATGGAAACCGTAGAGGATGCCATTTTCAATAACAACCCTCCCTTGAAACTTTAGTGCCCCATTACAAGGTGGATTAAGATCAACAATCAAGCCTCATAAATGAGTGTCATGTGAGTCCTATGAAGTCTTGAAATGGACACGCACATAATTATGCACCTGCAATTAATCTACTGAAATTGTATAACATTTTGTTATGGAACCATATGAATAATATATGCAAATACTGTATTCTTGTAAAGGCAGATAGGCAAAAGGTGAATTCGAGACACTTTCACACGCATACACACTCATTCGACCAAAAGATGCTTCTCGTGCTATCTTTGCTGGCCATTCGGGCCGCGCCAATATTCTGGGAGACACCGAAAGAGCGCTGTAGATATATTTATCAAACACACCGAACTGTTTTACAGGGGAGACGATGGGTCTTTGTTTATTGTTACAGAGTCGTGAAACACGCAATCTTATTTCCCCAAATTATATCTGTCCCCAAGATAAAATTATCTAGCAGAGGCCTGAATCATAACTCTCAGTTTATTTTTCCTCTATCCCCTTATACACACAAATAAACTTTCTATTCAAGTAAGCTCTATCCAAGTCGCATGATTGGCCAACAGTGGGCCCATGCCTACATTTTTGATACGTTAAATAACAACCAAAGTAGACCCCTGGGGCAGTAAGCAATGAGAAGTTCCGTCATCAGTAACAAGGTCAACTGTCCGCTCGAGAAGAGGAAGCGTAGGCCAAAAGTAGATCCCGGGATTAGTAGGCCAACATCAAATATCACAGATACACTAAACTAAATTATTGCGCCTAGGCCTACCGAGTCTCAGTCCAATAAAGAGTCCTAGAATTCACCTTTCGGGATTTCCTTCACCTACGGGTAATCAAACGGTTCTCTTACCCAGCTTACAATGCCAAAATCCAACGAGATGATAATCATCCCCAAATGGAGTCAGTCCAAGTTTAGAGCGCAGTAACCAATTATCCCCAAATGTGCTACATTCCATTGAAAAAACTCGTACCCCACAACTGGGCCTTCAATCACCTATAAGTGGTAACCTCTACACCTATAAAGAATAACTTCTATATACCCCGCCCCTACAAAACCACCGATCTTCGTCCGATTTCTTGATGACATATTCATCACTGCAGATATACCTAGCCTAGTCCTTACTCTCATTCAAATATTCAAGGAAAATTCATCTTCAATTTCACCTATGAAGCAGAAAACAATTCCAAGTTATCATTTCTCGACATCCTGCATGAACGGATGGTCCGAAGGTCCTGATCTATATAAAAACTCCTTAATGAAGGCCCTTATCAACATAGCCTTTTCTCACTCTTCAAACTGGATAGCTGTTGATACAGAATTAAAGAGTAACTGAGCTGCTCGTCAACAACGGCTACCCACAAACATCAATTGACAATACCATAAAGCAGTTTATTGACTCATACCACAACCCAAGACAGAAAAATGAAAAACCAAGTGAAATAGAATTTCATTACTAAGAATTCGTGAACACAGGATTTAAGGAGGACGAGAAAAGTCCTCAAAGCCATCATACACCGTAATGTTATCCCCACCGATCTAATAAGCCAAATTTAATTAGTAATTCATTATAGACCCCCCTTCCCCCCAAAAAAACAACAATAAAAAAACCTCACGCTCTCGTCATAAAAAAATAGCTGCCTTTGCGTGACGGGCCACTTGCAGGAGTTTAATTTATTAGACAGATATTCATGCAACCTTGGTGACTGTGAGCATCGCAATTTCTCATACATTGAGATGACATCAACAACCCTGTCTCGGCGGCTAACAACATACTTCCAAGACGGAGCCATCAAACGACACAATGCGAAGCATCGGGCGACCCTCACACGAGAAATGCTAAATAGAAATACAACCATCATTCTTCGAGAGAGTGATCAGAGACGATTGAACATGGCTGAAGCCGACACAATATGAAAGCCAGAACCATTTTGCCCACCACGCGGTGTCTTAATATCGGCTGCATTGCAGCATAGCTCGTCTCTGTTTACCTTGCCTCCTTTACCAATCATTTAATTTTTGTATTTGCTTGTAGTTCGCCGATCTATACATGGTTTAATCTTGATAAATTTTCTACAATCTGATTGGTCCAAACAAATATTCTTATGTTAAGATCAGTTAATTTTGTTCTAAAAATGATTCAATCTTCATAAATTTTCTCACATCTGATTGCTCCAAACAAATATTCTTATGTTAAAATAATAATTCATAAATAACGCCCTTTTTAAAAAAAATATTCTGAGCTATCATCATGTCTGGCCATGGCAAAGGAGGAAAAGTTAAGAAAAAACCCCTGAAGAAAACCTCCCGGACAAGTTCGTGAATCTTTACTCGCGGCAAATAATACTACATAAAAAGGAAGAAGACAAACGACGCAGAAGAGGAGGTCCGCCGGCTGCAAAGGCCCCATGTGGTCAATCCACTTATGGGCGAAAAAAACAACAATAAAGCAGACTGTTATGGAGACCATTTACGGAGCTCTTAATATCGCCCTGATCCGACCTATAGACACCCCCATGGGATACGTCACAATATGTGACACCATGGGAGGTGTGGAACGTCTCGTATCCGAAGAAACCAAGAAATCCCACATAATATCTGGCTCGAGGCCTCCGTTCTACAAGAAATCCTGGCAGGACGAATAATTATTCTTAGGCGGCTCGATCCCTTCTTCACTGAAAACTTGCGAAGAGGTCAAGACCGAGCTGATCAGGCAGTAGAAGGGGGCTAACATCAACAAAATGGAGAAATCTGGAAAGGCGCATAACATTATCAAGATAGTGTTATCGAGCGTGGAAATGTATCAGAGGGAAGAAAACGAAGGCCTCCTTGGGTTCTACCTATGGGTGGCACCGGAGCAATTTGAGGCAGAAGAATTCATTCCACTTGAATGCTCTTTCAAATGCTTCGCGGTGGAAAACCATCTAACGAGAGGAAATGTCAGGCGGCAGAACAAGCATGTTCCAGCTGCGCCAAATCCGGTCACGGGTGAAGAGAATACAAGACAGAAAAACCGATGTGTTTAAACTTCGGTGGAGACCATAGGGCTCTGGCCATGGGGTGCCACGTGCGAAAGGAGGCAAGTCGATTAAAAAAGAACAAGGTCTACTGACCAAGGTCGTGTGCTCTCACTTATTATAATTTATCACCTTACTACCTTCAAAACTTTCAATACTTACCGGACTAACCTTGTTAGGGCATTGGCAATTTAATACTCACAGATACTCACAGAAGATCTTCTGGAAGAGGCAGATTATGCCTGCGGCTCCAGGACTCTTAGACGGACTGCCTGCCATGGCTACGAGCTCCACCTACCCGTCTCCACCGTGAAGTCCAGCCACGGAGGTAACCTCCCTAGTAAATAGTGTCAGCTTTTTAAAAAAAAAAAATCCTGACGGAGATTCGACCTGTCAACCCAACGATTGCAGGACAACCACGCTAACCACTATACTTGCCGGGAGGCTGGTATAAGGGTTTCAAATTTCATTAGAATCAGCCGAATAGTTATGATGTTATTGCCAAATAATTCCCCGGCTAACTTTGGGAGGACTTTGACAATTATATCACCCCAAAGGGAATGTAAAACAACATAAGAGTTTAAAATTTTGTTAGAACCGACCGAATAGTTATGATGTTAGAACAACTGACATAGTGAGATATAGAGTCGCACCCGACTAAAACGCAACACTCGAAAAGGAGGCAAGGAAAACAATACACCTGAAGGCAGCGGCGACAAATTGCTATTGCTAAGCGAAAGCAAAGAAATCATGGCAATGGTATATTTGTCTATTTGGCAAATTTGGCAAAACTGGGTACATTTGCAGGGGGAATAAATCGCCTTCTGTATATGAACGGCCTGAAGAAAAGGTTATGGTAGACTGAAAAAGAACAACCACTTACCGTAAAGAAAACAACCACCGAAGAAGAGGACTCCAAAAGTGAGGGCTCTAATCAGAGCCCGAAGAAAAATAAAAAAACATACTAAAAAGGAACAAGGCAAAAACAATAATCCAGGACAAGGACTCCCCGAAATTGGAAGACGAGGATGAAGACATACTAAAAGAAGGCGAAGAAAGAGAACCGGTCACTCTTAAGAAGGAGGTACTGGCTAAAGGCTACCTCTTCGACGCGGAGGAGGTTGCCCTTAAAGTTGTAGGTTCACCCCTCTGCAAGCCCCCGAAAGAAGACGCGGAGCAGTTACTCCAAGTTCTTCAGCGGGGCAAGTTCAAGTGGACCTACGATGGACCGTACTCTGCACAAAAAATTGAAGGACTCATGATGGAAGGTGCCGACGTGCGTCCACAGAGTGAACATGCAGACATACAAGATAATTAAAAGTAGCCAAAAAACTCCGAGATTCCAAAATGAAGTGGCTAAATTCACAAAAGTGAAATAATAAAAATGGTGAAAACAATTATAAAACAAATTAATAAAACTGACTAAATTAAAAAGGAACTGAATAAGTATATAAATAACTAAATAATTATAAAAAAGACAAGTGATTTAATGTGTCCAAATATAAAATAAAGTAATAGAGGTGAATAAGTATAAAATAATTAATAAAAAGATAAGTGATCAAAGTGTCCAAAATAACTCAGTGTAATATATTTAACTATTAATTCAAATAAATATAATAATCAATAGAATAGTAAAGTGCCGAAACAAAAATAACTAAAATACAATTAATAACTATAAAATAAATTATGTATATGTAAAGTAATTAAAATAAAATCTTATGGCTAAATGTAAAAGATCTAAATAAATATACAGAAATAGAATAATAAGTCATTGATTGATTGGTTGGTTTTAAGTGGCGCAACTATTTGGTTATTACCACCAGCTAAACCTTTTTATGTACATAGTTTGAGCATTTATTATGATGGTGAATTAGTGATGGCTGGATGACAGATGGTCAAAGCTCTAAAATGGTTGAAGATTTATAATTATGATTCAATAATTGTTAAAAAGGATATTAAAGAGGAAATAAATTATAAATTTAAAACAATGAGTATTTACAGATATAGTGCAGAACTATGGATGAATGAGGGTGAATGGATGAGTAATCATTTATGAATGGATAAATAAATGTGTGAGATGGTGGGGATGACTGGGTGAATGAGAATGAATAGATGAATTATGCCTGATAAAGTTGTTTTAAGGTATTTGCAAAATAATGCTTTGATGGATGAATGAGGAGGATGGGGATAAACGGGTGAAAGATGATAGGATGAACGATAAAATATATGGAATATATATATTAGGATTTATTTTAGAGTATTCATATTGTCTTAAACTAGGATTTATATTTGGAATAAAGTATTTTTGAATTATATATGTTCGAGGAGGCCAACCTCCTTCAAAAATATGATCAAGTCCCGATCCACTCGACCAGCCTGGCCAAGAATGGAGAATAGGGAGTAAGGATCATCTGTCTCCCGGTGCCTTACAAGATGGGCGTTGCGGAGATCTCTCATGCTGGGACACTCCATTATCATGTGGAACATCGTGAGGATCACTAAACAATCATCACAATAAAGGGGTGGATCCCACTGCATAAGGTGCCTATGATAAATTTTGGTGTGGCCCACCCAGAGAAGTGTAACCACAACCTGCAGGGGCATGGCAGACCACTGTACTACCATCTCTCCACGCTTTCGCGAATTGATCTGTTTGTTTCCGTCTCACGAGGTCCATTGCTATTTCCATGCCTGAAGTATGGCATGGCGGATAGCAGGTCGGAAATCACATGCTTGTATTGTGAGGCGGGTTGTTGCCTGTCTTGATGCGAATGTCTTAGTGAGGGCATCCGCCACCTCATTGCCAGGGACCCTTACGTGGGTAGGAACCCAGCAGAATTGCACAGTGCGACCTCGGTTCATCAGTGGATGGAGCCACTCTAAGATTGATAGAACATGCGGGTGGTCGGGGTTAAAATAATCTATCGCCTGAAGGGCACTCAGAGAGTCTGAATAGATTACATAGGACACATTAGTCTTCAGATTGCAGTAACTTCTGCAGTGAATATAGAGGCAGCTCTAGGAAGAGTGGCCCCTTTCCTGGAATAGGAAGAGGTAACTCCACAATCGACTCCCTCATTGGTCTTGGAGCCATCTATGTAGACTAATATAGATCCAGCATGCACAGACTGATGGCCTTCAACCTGGAGGAGCTCAGTTTATGGCGGGGGTGATCATTTTCTCCATGAAAGTCCCCTACAAAACGGGATCTCAGATAGATGCCAGCGATCTAGTCTGGACTGCTCCTGTGGACTTATTTGCACAGTCAGGTCGTGGTGAGCGTCAAACAACTCACGGACTCGTGCACCATTTCGCCTCTGTAGTGGAGCTTATACCACGGTGTTGGGTGAAATTGGCATCAGCCTACAATCTTTGGCTAGCCACATAGAATAAGGCAGTCTCTGCAGGCGGCACTAGCTCCTGATCAGTGCTGAATGCCTGGGGAGATCCAAGGGAATTGCACCTCCATCGACTGGAAGGCTAGGGGTGGGGGACGACCTGAATGCCCCAATTGCCTGGTGCACTCCTCCATGGTGAATGGAATATAGCGCCTTTAGTCTGGCTTGGGTAGCGGAGGAGTACAGCTCGCAACCATATTCGAATTTTGGAAATATTATTGCGTTGGGCAACCTCAACATGATGTGTTTGACAATAATTTTAGAAGGTTCATTGCCCTAAGGCAATCAACCTTCAGAGAACGGAGGTGAAGAGACCAGGTTAGTTCGGCGTCAAAGACCAACCTAAAAAACCGAGCCTCATACCTACACGGGATCCGGGGTTGGGATGTATGCCCCGGATCTTACATAAATATACTGCGATGGTCTTTTTCTGCGAGAAGCGGAAACCCCTAAGGGTAGCCAAGTCACAGATTTTTTCTATGGCAAGCTGGGCCCGTCTTTTGGCCGTTGACATCTGTGAGGCTGGAAATGATATTGAGAGGTCGTCCACATATAAGGTGCTGATCACTCCATTTGGGAGCACATGCACTATGTCATTGATCACAACAGCAAATAGAGTTACACTCAAGACACTGGCTTGTGGAACTCCACATATGAGTGGGTAGGGTAAGGAGAAGACTCATCCGGCCCCAAATCGGATAATCCTATTGGCCATGAAGGTCTTTAAAAAAACACGGCAATCTTCCCCTTAGACCAGTTCTGTAGAGTGTTTGGAGAATGCCGTGTCTCTATGCAGTGTCATAACTTTCTCCAGGTCAAAAAACTTTGTGATGGTGCTGCGATCTAAACGCCCTGCAGACTGACGACTCCAGTGTCAAGAGGGCGTCTGAGGTGGAACGAAACTTGCGGAACCCGAACGGGCAGTTTGCGAAGAACTTTACTCGTTCTAGGATCCACATCAGTCGGACATTGACCATCTTCTCAGCAGCTTGCACATACACGGCGTGAGTGAGAGTGGACGGAAGTTGGTAGGCTGCGAGTGATATTTTCCCAGCTCTGGGGTCGGAATCACCATCATCACGCTCGAGCTGCTCGAGAATGCTCCTCTGTTCAGATTCGGTTATAGATGCCTAGTAGAAAGGAAATTCCTTCTTACGGAAAATGTTGAAGCATTGTATAGGGGATGGGGATGTCGTCGTGCCCTGGGGAACTGTCCTTACAGATTTTCAAGGCCTATCTTAATCCACGTATGGCGAAGAGCACATTGTATGACTCTCCACCTCTGGATGCGAAGTCATTGTCCTTCCGTTCCTCTCGGAGTCGTCGTATAGCTGAAGGGGAAGTAATGTCGCACTGGGCTACTGAAGTGAAAAAGGTGCTAAAGGCCCCTGATACATCGGTAGGAGCAGCCACGGTGTTTATATTCAGCGACAGGATGCGACATGATGGGCAACATACTTACCCTTCATTTTACGGACTCATTGCCAAATCTTTGACATTGGTATGGACGGCGAGATGGAGCTCACATACTATTGCGAAGAGGAGCGTTGAACTTACTTCATCGTCCAGCGATAGTGGGCCCTAGCTCTGTGGAAGGCAATCTTACGGGCTGCGAGTTAGGCTTGCATCTGTATCTCCTCTTGGCCAGCCGAGAGGCCCTTCTTGCAGCTGTACAGTCCTGGTTTCATCAGGGAACCAGACGCCGTGGAAAATTCACTGATGTGCAGGGATGCTCACTGATGCGGCAAAGTGGAGGCGGGATGATGTGATGTATTCCACAGCCGCATTGACAGTCCCAAAGTCTTCTGCACGGCTGTCAAAGCTGCAGGGTTCCACAAACTTCAGCCAATCTGCACGGGGAAGGGAATACTTTGGGAGACAAGTAGTGGGATGGGATACCACGGTCTTTAGAATTATAGGATAGTGTTCACTTCCACGTAGATCTTCAGCCATCATCCAAGTGAAATCTGCTACTATACTTGAGCTGCAGAGTGAGAGGTCAATGGCAGTGTATGTGCCTGTTTGAGTATGGAAATGGGTTGGCTCACAAGTGTTGAGGACAACTAAGTCATGCCTATCAATAAAGGTGAGGAGGGAGTCCCTCCTGCTCTGGGTGTTAGATAAATAGAGCAGACTGTGTAGTCTGCGACTAGGTGGACGCGTCCTGCCACAGCCTGTAGGGAGGATTGTAATTTTATTTCTTGAAAGGGGACATCACGACGGTGGTATGAAAAACCGCCGCTGCGATGTTCTCCATCACCGGGAGTAGGGGGGAGGGTGAGGGTTGTAAATCTTTTTCTCTTTTCTTCTCCACCGTGCTTTATAGGGAGCTTGATGTTTTTTGGGTGCAGCCCCAGTGGTCCGCTTTGTGGGGGGATCCACTGATGGCTGCATGTCACCTATCTTTGTCTTTATGGAATTTTTGGAGACTACCTCCCCAGGACACGAAAAGACGTCATCCTCCTTATGGGGTGCCGAGCGGGTCTTCGGGTTGGAGTTGGGGACAGTATCGCTCTCCTGTTTCTCTATGTCGCCGTTACTTGACATGTTGTCGGTGAGTTGGTCTCTGTCCGCTGGGGGTTCTGGAGTTAGGGAGGCAGCACGTACTGCCTCCGACTCAAGAACCTTCGCTCCCAAGATGATTTTAGAAGGTGGTGGGGCCTCCAACGAGTACAAGGACTCATTAGAGGAGCGACGTCTCTTCTGGTGTGGAAATTTTGTAGACAGTTCCCACTTTGGCTTGGTCTTTGGAGCCTGTACTGAGTCGACCAGTGATGACTCAGTTGAATTGGCACATGTTGACTCGGCCTCGTTTTCTAGGGCACCATATCTGTTCCTAACTGTCACTGCAACGGAGGCATCTTCAAGGAGCGGGACTGTGGCGTTCTGTTTTGGGAGGGCAGCTTTTGTTTCTTTTGCAGAGCGGCTGGCCACGATGGAAGAGAAGAGCTTCGCTCCTCCCTCCTTCCCCTGCCAAAACATCAGCTCTCTCTCCTAGCACATCCCAATCTGATTATCTGTTGAGTTGGCCGGATGTAGGATGTCCTGATCTAAATTAATGGTTTTGCATTGCCGAGAATTTACAGGAACTACAATGGAAGCAGTAAACCTCTTTACAACATTCAGCCGTGGCATGGTTATCTAGGGCAGAGTAGTTGCCACATAATGGTGTATCTTTACATTGCTTCCTCCCATGACAATAATTGAAGCACCAGTATCATAGGAGAGGCCTTTCTGTGGAAGCTTTCACCTTCAATAATTAAGGGCTGATTTTGATCCTGTCGCGGGCGAAGTATGCGTAGAAAACCAAGATTATCAGTTTTTTTTACCCCTTCATTTTTGTGAGATGGCTCACATTGTCATGGCACATCTCAACTATCTCCTCTTCGGAGAAGTCGAAAGGTCATAACTGTATATTCACCCCTTACTGAAGTTAAATCTCTTGTGGGGCCTAATGGTTTCAAACATGGCATCAAATGGACATGGGAGGTTGGAGATCATTTTCGCCTGGGCGACATTTTTGGTGTGTATGAGGATTCCCTTTCCCTACTTTTTTTAGATGACCCTCAAGGATGAGTCATATATATATATATATATATATATATATATATATATATATATATATATATATATATATATATATATATATATATATATATACCGAGTGGCTTGGATGAAATTGCCCTTGCCCTCTTTGTAGTAGGCAACGAACCAGTATGGAGTGCGTACTTTCCGTGGTCTTGTTGCCTTCTTTGTCAGATGCTCTTAAAATATGGTCGGACAGTAGTCCTGATCTGTCTCTTCCAGATTACTTGCTCTTACGAGTCTGGCAGTGAAGTTCTTGTCGCATATGGGTAAGGAGGTTGCATGTTCAAGGGCTGTCTTAGTGACCTCCTTTGTCAGGAAAACTACATAACATCTGTTGGTGGTATCATTATTCTCGTAGATGATTCTGATTCTCGTTACGGTACCAAACTTCTTCATGATAGTGTGTATTGTATTGTATGTGAGGCTTTGTAAGATATCAGGTGTCCTACTACCAACTTTCCCACTCTGGATTGATTTCTGAAGCAGTGGGAGGTACTCCCATCCTCTTCTCTTCAGCAGCACAACAGCCAGTATATGATGTCTTGAGGGCCTGGTAGACCACCTCCCGAGGATCAGAATTATTCTTACACCCATATGCGTGTTAATTTCCTGTTTTTTTTTTCCAGGAGCGAAGAGCCACCACCTACTGTGTCTGTGCAGGGACTGGGCGCTAGCTGACGAGGACGGGGTACCTCGTCCCTAAGGAGACTACTCATTTTAGAAAGCAGGCCCCGTGATGTGAGAGTTTGTCCCAGCCAAAGATGACCCCACCCCCACACACATCCCCAGCCCGTACACCCAATCATTCAGCACAGGACGACTCTAAAGTGTGATCCCTCCGGCGGGCGGCGCTTTTGACCCGTACTGCAAGACCACGTTGGAGCCATTTGGTTTGGTCCACAGCTGACGACTCGTCTAAATGGGCAACCCTCTCCCACATGATGGGTAGAATAGGGGAAAAAGCTCCCCCTAGCATGGCTCACCAGTTTCTTGGCGACTCGTCCAGTATGGGTAGCCCTCTCCCACAATGTTGAGCGGTGTACCAAGTTTTGCCTCCCCCCTTCTCCCTAGCATGGCTTGTCAGATCATCGGGACATGTAATCTCCTCCACCACATAAAGGTGGCTCCAGTTAAGGGAAAATAATAAGTGACTGTTTAATATATTTATATTTAGTAATAGATGAAATAATGATTAATCTTAAATGTATTGTTCTTATGTACAAAAGTAATGTAAATGATGCAAAAATCTGATTTCCACAATCTCCTGGAAACAATATTTTTCTACTTCTACTTATATAGACTTTCTCTTTTCCCTGCAATTTCTTATTTTTAGTCGTGTGCGAGTCTAGTCGCGAGCGACTCTACATCTCACTATGTCGGTCGGTCGGTCCCGGTTTTGCTTTTTTTTTGTAATAGCATCATAACTATTCCGACGATTCTAACGAAATTTGAAAACCTTATGTTATTTTACATTCTCTTTCGAATGATATAATTGCCAAAGTCCTTCCAAGGTTAGCCTGGGAATTATTTTGTTTTGACAATAACATCATATCTATTTAGCCTATACTATGCTATAGTAAACTAGGCTATAATATGTTATACTCTGCTAGGAAAGCCTAAAATAGGCTATACTATGCTAGGATATACCAGGCTAGGCTATAATATGATACGCTTGGCTATATTATGTTAGCTGTGGTTATGCTAGGATAGGCTATACCAAGCTAACCTATAGTATGCCAGGCTAGGCTATACTATCGTATGCAAGGATATATTGGCTAGGCTATAGTAGCCTATTCTAGCCCTGCTATACTAGGATAGACTACTCTAGGCGACGCTAGGCTAGGATTTGGCGTACAATGCTAAGCCATACGTGGTTAGGCTAGGCTAGGCTATAGTAAGCCAGGCTACACTAAGCAATGCTAAGCTAGGCAAGGCTATACTAGGCCCAGGCTATACTATAATATGCTAGGTTAGACTAGGGTCTACTATACTAGACTAGGCTAGTCTATACTGGGATACGATAGGCTAGGCTATACTAAGCTAAGGTAGGATAAATAAGCTATACTATGTTAGGTTATACTAGGCTAGCTAGATTATACTGAGCTAGGCTAGGTTAAGCCTGGCACAGCTAGGCTATTCTATTTTAGGCTAGGCTTGGCTATACTAGGTTAAAACAGGGTAGGTTATACTATGCTATACTTGGCTATGATATGCTATGCTATACTAAGCAAATTTAGGATGAGCTATTCTAGGCAATGCTATACTAGAAAATACTACGCTATGCTATGTTATGCTATTCTCTACTATGCTATGCTAAAGTATGTGGCTATACTATGATATACCATGCTATAATAATTATGCTATGTTAGACTATGTTATGTTAAACAATGTTTTGCTATATTATGCAATGCTGTGTTATGCTATACTATGATATGCAATAATATTCTATAATATACTATGCAATAATATTCTATAATATACTATGCTCTAATCTGCTATGGTATATTATGCTATACTATGGAATACTGTGCTATTAGTATGTGTCAATCTTTTCAACGTTCTAATTAGACAAATGTGGGGTGCAAAAAATTTGCAGCCCTACTTATGAATTCTAAAGTTATTTTTTATTTTATTTTAATATAACATTAGTTCTACTTGGTTAGCTACTTAAAGGTTTTGACTTATTTTTGTCATCTTGGGGAATTAAATGACTATTATTATATTAATAATTATATCTATTTGACTTTTTTTTCCAACTTTAGAACCGTTTTAAAAAGAAATAAATGACAGGAAATAATATTTTGGTTTGAATAATTATTAAAATATATGTAAAAGACTACATGAAATAATTAAAATCTAATTTCCTCTATATATTGATTTAAATCAAATTAGTCGAGGATTTAAAAGATAATTTGTTATTTGGGAACAAAAATGAGAGATATGGTGGCATTTGACAACTATTTAAGGGATGGTTTCCAAACGACACTAGTAGCACACAAATTGGAAGGAAAGAAGGCCTGAAGCAACCAAATTGAAAGATAGGTAGGCCGAGCGAGGAGCCCCCACAAATGAGCAACCGGTGGATCTATAAAATCCTGAAATTGGGTACACGCATTAATTAATGAAATAATATGTCATGTAATATATACAGTGGCGGCAACAAAAAAAGTGACATGTGACAATTCGGGGAAAATAAAACAGAAAAATGTAACTTACATATTTTATTATGAATATTTCATGAAAGTTATTACTTGGTCATGTTGCCCTTGCACTTGATGACCATCCTGAGTCGATTGGGCATTGATTCAGTGAGGTTTGCGAAGTAGGTGGGGTCGATCGTAACCCAGATCTGCTTCAGTGATTCTATCAGGTCCTTGATGCTGCCGGGTGCTGTCTCTTGAACTTTGGATTTCATCAGATTCCAAGCATTCTCAATAGGATTTAGGTCCAGGAAATTACCAGGCCACTCCAAAACACTAATATTATTATCATTGAAGAACCTTTTTACTAACTGGGACCTGTGAGCAGGGGCACCATCATACATGAAAAATTCACACTGATGAATTTCCCAAAATGGCAGCATGTGCTGCCTCAAAACTTCAAGATAGTTAGTCCCCCTCATGGCTACATTCTTGGCAAGGAAGTACAGACCTCCTCTGCCCTTTTTTCCACTAAAGGCACCCCACACCATCACACTATCAGGGTGCTTCACAGTTTTCACGGTATATTTCGGGTCATCCCGAGACACAGTGCTGGGACGACGCACGATCTTTGACTCTCCTCTGACCAGCCTAAAGGTGCTCTCATCACTGAACATGACCTTCTTCCAATGGGCAGCTGTCCAATGTTTATAGGTCTTGCAAAAATTGAGCCTTTCCATCTTCATAGCCTTGGTAAGAAGTGGCTTCTTGGCAGCGCGGCGAGACGGTAGGCCTAAGTCCTTCTGTAAGCGATGACTGATGGTCCTGAGGGCAACGTTCTGGAGGAGGTCTGGGTGTTTTTTCTTGATTGAAGCGGAGGTTACAGAAGGGTCTGACATCACTTTACGCCTTAGGATATTATCAGTCCTTGGAGATGTCTTCCTAGCTGCACCAATGCCCTCCTTCCTCTTTGGTATGGTACCTGGTGGCAATAACTCAGCTGCACGTTTTAGGCGATGAATCGTATTTTTGAGGTTACTAAATCTGCTGCTACATCAATAAAAGACTTTTCCTGCTCTAATAGGGTCAAGGCACGGCTTTTCTCTGTCATAGAAAGCTTTTTCCACCCCATTGTATCCACTTGCACAGAAGTTATAGCACGTCAAATGTAGGCACGAATGCAGATAATCAGCACGCTGGAGTGCCATATACTAAAACCTAGTTGTACGAGCTCAAACGAGACACTGAGTTCCAATAGAGCGCAGTTCTGTTGTCTTAGCCCAGGAGAGTCGTCCACTTGCGGCATAAGCTCCGCACATTTTCATTGGATTGTTGGCAAGTAAAATAGTGAAAGCGATTTTGTGTATCGATTTCTGTTGCCAATATTCAATGTCACTTTTTTTGTTGCCGCCACTGTATATATATATATATATATATATATATATATATATATATATATATATATATATATATATATATATATATATATATATATATATATATATATAAGCTCATCGGACAAAGAATTAGTCACCTAGGGAGAAAAAACATAATTTAACATCTGAAGCGTGTAGGAACATTAGGCAACCGAGAGGCGTAGCGTTAGTTAGGCTTTATTTGTCTTGCTGACGTCGTGAAGATCTATAGATAGCAAATCAGCTCAACTTAAAATGGGCCGGAAAAGCGACGTCATGGAATGTCAAAAAGGTGTGATTGCATTTGGTCGTGCCAAAGGTCATCATATGAAGGAGGTGGCGGAATTTGGCAGTGTTTCAATGAGTACGGTCATCCGGATTTACAAGCAATGGCAGAACTTCCCAAATGCGAAAAACTCTTGCTAGAATTGCAGACGGAAGAAGGTGTTGACAGACAAGGACCGTCGTAGAATCCAGGCTTGTAATTGCAAATCGATTTTCTTCCAGGCAGGAATTGTACAAAACATCAATTGTGGTCCCTCACCACCCATTTCAGAAAGAACATTACACATGTAATTCCATGGCATAAACATATGGAGCAAAGTGGCGTGCCAGAGGCCTTTACTATGGTTGCCAAAGGAAATTAATTAAGGCAAAAAACAAAATGGTCTTCAACAAAATTTATATATATATATATATATATATATATATATATATATATATATATATATATATATATATTCATCTCTTTTAAATGAATGTGTTTGGTAAAAAACAAACTCAATTGATGAGCTTTCGATCTTATTCGATCTTATTCGATATGTTTTTGCCTCCTTTATCGATATAATGAGTGGAGTGAGGATCTGACAGAATGAAAACCCCCCGATTTTTAAGGGGTATTTATTCCGCCTAGGTTGAACATAACGTTAGAGGAAATGGGCCAGTAGGGTGAGTGGAATTTTAAAATAATTTTATCGTTCGATTTCAGCTTGTCGCTTGACTGTTGATGGCCGGCTTATCTTCGTTTATTAATATGGGTTCTGAGATGTTCAGCCTAGCTTTATTAACCTCTTTTCTTTTAATAACTGTGTAATCAACGAGCATATATCTCGTTATGTTAATATTATGAGCACTCTCCATATTATTTTTAGGCCCTCCGCTTTGTAGATGCATAGTTAAACGTCTCGAAAGTGCATTGGTTGTCATGCCAATATATTTTGAGTTGTTATAGAGCTTTCAGTCTTTATCGGAGCAGATGAACTCGTAAACTATGTTTGTTGACTTGAGATTCGAGGAGTTTAGGCAGGTGCTGTTTTTCATCAGGAGATTGCTGGCTTTTGTTGTTTTATAATAAATGATGAGTTGTATTTTATCCGTTTGATTTTTAACCTTGATGCTACGGTTAATAATCTCCTTGATGTTTTTTCATCTATTTTATAGGTCGTGGACATTTGGTTTCTGTAATACACTTTGATGTTGTTGACTTCTCTCTGATTACTTTCACTTTTATCCGTATCTTTGCAATGTTATTTAAAAATGATTTGAGTTTTTTGTCAATCATGCTGTTTGAGAAACCATTATTCACGAGTATTTGTTTTACTCGTGCAATCTCTTGGTGGAAAAGTGCCACGTAGAGCAGCATTTATAAGTTTGGCGGATGTATGAGCCGATTACGCTTATTTTATACCTTTCAGGGCATTCACTCTCCGCATTGAGGCATCTTCCTATGTCCGTACTTTTCTATGTGCTTTAGTGATGTAGCTGCCATTGATGTTTCGAACCTCAACGTCCAAGAAAAGGAGTTTATTGCCCCTGCTCAATTCATAAGTGAATTTTAACACGGAGTTATCCTCAAATAGCTGCTTGATGTTTATCAGATGTTCTTCGTTTTGGACGTTGATGTAGATGTCGTCTACGTATCGGCAATATGTGTGTGGCTTATTTTCCATAATGTCCAATAATCTCTCTTCAAGTTGACCCATGTAATAGTTGGCGAAAGTCGGCCCTAAGAGTGACCCCGATATCCACTCCATCCACTTGCGTGTATAGATTACCGTCCGGTGTCCTGAACGGCGCCTCTGATGTGCATGGACGTAACCTGCTCCTTAAGATGTTTGGGTCAAGATTTGGAGGAAACACTGTAAGATGGTGTTACACGTTTATTATAATGATGTCGATGGTCTGAGCAATAGGCACGTTCGTAAACAGGCTTTCTACGCCAAGGGATGATATTAGTCCTGCCAGTCTTGTAGAGTGGAGTATATCGATAAATGCCTCCGTGGATTTTATGCTATATTTCGAAGGGATGTACGGCTTTATTAATGAATTTATGGTTTTAGCTAAACAGTACGTAGGTGTCGTGACTTGGGAGATGATAGGCCTCAATGGGTTGTGCGGCTTATGAATTTTTACATTGCCTTACAGATATTCTGGTGTGTAATCACCGATGATCTTTTGGAAGCGAAGTCCTCCGATGAGTGCATTAGCTTTAGTTATTTGTCCATTTATTTACTTTTTTAAATCTTCTGTTGGATCTAGCTGCCAGAAGTTCCCCACCCCAAGCAGCGCCCCAGCTTCCTCCAGGGATCCAGGCTCAAGCAGCAAAGGAAGCATAGACACGCTCCGAAAAACAGAATAACACGCAAATTTCACAAAAATACAAACTCGATCACACACACACACGGTGACTGAGACTGCGAGACCTGAGGAGGGGATAACGTTCGCCTCGCTCACGGAAAACCTCACAGCCTCAGAGACGTCCGAGATCGTCCTCTTCTTGCAAGAGGGAATCTAAGCACGCTTACCATTAAAGAAAAATTAACTTGAATGTACTTGCGGCTGAAAGGTCCCCTTTCCCTAAGGAGATGGGTGTCCTTGATGCATCAGAAGAAGTAATATCCGGAAGATACAATGGGAATTCACCTCGGACGACTACAGCGAGAAACAAGTCGAGGAGGCTCTACTCCAAGGCTTGATCAAACTGGCACCCGAAACCTTTATTACTCTAATGGACGGCGAATACAGAAAAAAACATCACGCCACCAAACACTCCACAAGGACCTAAGCTCATAAGAGAATAAGTCCAAAAACAACACGACCACGTCAATGCGACCCAGACGTTATATTTATCTCAGAAAATGGGATGAATGACACAGACAGGATAAAAAATTTTCCCCACGAAGTCTTAACCGAAAATCAGAGCGGAAAACGTTTCGATGGATGCGCAATTGCTGTGAAAAGAGGTCTTGACTTCAGATCAATAAGTGGACTCGACGAGTCATACCTTGCTGTTGAGGTCCGTACGGCAGTGGGCCCACTGGTTCTGGCAACAGGGCACCAACCCCCGAGGAGAGGGTAGTTGCCCCTTCACAACTTCCTGCAGCTTTGTGGTCACGGCAGAACCGTTCTTTTTGCCGGCGATCTCAATGCGAGCAGTGCTGCCTCAGATTACACGTCGATCAACCCAGCAGGCAGGAATCTTGAGACACTTATTGAAAGACAAATTATGACAAGAATTGGATCAAACTTCCCCACATACATACATTACACACAGATCAGCCACAAAACCAGATATAGTGCTCACTAGCACTGTGTTCCCTTACAATTACTTCATTGAGCCGGGCCCTCCTATCCACAGCAACAACCAGGCTATCTTTTTTAAAATCTCAACCTCCCCCATTCAAGTCCCTATTCCAGAACGCAAGAGCTACGCTCGAGCCAACTGGGATACTTATAAACGACTCCTCGAAAATTACAACCCTGGCCCCTTAATTAATGCCACTCTAGAATAGATTGACGAGGAGTCAGATAAAATTAATGATAATTTATTAAAAGCCGATAAGGAAGCCATTCCCCGAGTTCAATATAAAACTCTTCCTGCCCCTTCTTGGACCCCTAGAATGAAATCCCTCTCGAGGGAATACGGGGAACAGATCAATGAAGTGAACCTCACTGGCCCCATCATCACTACCCACAGACGAACACGACACATACGCAACGAATTAATGACTCTTATTAGGGACCAACAGAATGTACTTTGGAACAATTTGATAGACAGACTAAATATAGAAAACGACTCACGTACATTCTGGCAGACATTAAAAAGACTAAGAGGCGGAGAGCTACAAAAGACCATAAAACTTACACGTGACAATACCGAAATTACGGACGCGGAAGAAATCGAAGAGGAATTCAGTCTCTTCTGGGCATCTATATTTAAGATATCCCCGGAAGAGAATGATGAGTTTGATTTAGACTTCGAAGACAGAATAATAAACGACTTGAACGACCAGATACACAAAACCCATCCTCACCATTATGTATCGCAGGAAAGGGAAATGGTGGGACTCGGCGGTAGAATTACTGCCGAAGAACTCTCAAGAATCCTAAAATCCTTTCATCAACGAGCATCAGGGCGTACAGGACTGACAAGGGAAAATTTTATTCGAGCCCCGCCTAACCTCTTATTGGGGCTTATAGATATCATGAATGCGTGCCTGAACGTGGGTTACTTCCCTGACCACTGGAAGGTAGCAAAAATGATATTCATTCCCAAAGCCGGTAAGCCACCGGAAAGTCCAGCTAACTCTAGGCCTATATCTCTCTTAGAATTTGCAGGGAAAGTCTTGGAGAAGATATTAGCCAACAGGTTGAATACGTTCCTCGAGGATAATAATTCTCACAATAACCAACATCGTGGCTTCCGAAGGAAGTGAGGAACAGACACGGCGCTAGACGTTATCACCGAGAAGTTGGCAAAAGTAAAAGCTGAAAGACGTAACGCAAATCTGCTACTCCGCGACGTCAAAAAGGCCTTTGACAAAGTATGGAGGAGAGGCCTGCAATACAAAATCATATATATATATATATATATATATATATATATATATATATATATATATATATATATATATATATATATATGTATATATGTATATATATATATATATATATATATATATATATATATATATATATATATATATATATATATATATATATATATAAGGAAGATTCAGACCGGCTTTCCCGGTCAAAAATGCCAACATTGGGAACACTGGAGGCAAAAAAACGGAAACGAAAGAAGATGAATAAGATGGAAGAAAATGAAGGCGATGCCCTCGCAACCAGGGTAACTAAAACTAAAAAAATTCCTAACCAATATCACACTTACCACACATTTCACCACCTAGCTCATCAAATCAAATCAAATCAAATCAAATTTCTTGTCACTCTGATGAAGCTCCTGCGGAGCGATACATTTGTAGTAAAGAACCTCGTACCACTCTTGGTTTGTCTTATTCTCCTTCTCCATATATATATATATATATATATATATATATATATATATATATATATATATATATATATATATATATATATATTAAACATAAGCAGAGGAAAAGGGACTAAGATAGAGAGAGAATTAGGTAAGTCGTCTGTCAGTATACCTTACTTGCAATTTATTTATTATTAGCATGCTCTCGTCCATCCGCCCTTATCCTCTAGCCTAGGCCTCAGGTAGGCCTAAAGAAGTAGAAGGCTTTGTCAATGATCATGGGGTCCTTCTCGCCCAAAGAGGAATAATATGTGGCCGGTGACCCCTCAAGGATGGAAAAGAAGTAAGCCTGGCAAATTTTCTCAACGAAAAATAAAGAGTCCTACTTATCACCGGTCACCCCTTATACCCTCAATCCCTATAAGTGTGACCCCTTTCGCTCGAACAAGAAGAGGAAGCGAGAACAACAATGGATTCACACAAGAAGTAACGAGCGCTTAGAGAAGAAAGATTCGCTAACCCCAAGCCTACTCTCAGTTCAAGAAGAAGTAGGCCGGGTGACCTCAATCACCATTGACATTTCGAAGCGACCATTAGGATGGTAAGAGGATCAACTTTTTCTACTAATCGGACCAGTTCAAGCAGCTTGACGAGCTGAGATGAACCGCGACAGGTGGACGTAGTTAGAGACCTACCCAGCAAAAAATTGTCTAGTCTGCACAGGCGGATGCAGCTCCCATCATCGCCGCTCAAATAAGCTAATACTGAACCAGGAGGAAATCAACATACGAACTCACGTCATTCGTTCGAGCACAGTATTCACATATAATGACAATAATAGAGTTTAAAAATGGCACTGCATATCAAGTTAAAGTGCAAATTCAGTTCATATCTAGTTAACAAGGTGTAAACTCAGTGCTTATTTAACTTTAAAATGTGTAAATGAAAAGAAATCCAGTGTCCGGTGGTAAGAGGAATGATATTAATTTTAGTAGAACAAATCAAGTATAAAAAAAAATCAGTGTAAATATTAATTTAAAAGTTATCCCCGTTCCGTCTGTACACGAATTAATGTATATATAGATAAAAGGTTTAATTTTCAGTATAGGATCTGCTTCCAGATTTCCGAATGCTAACACATTTGGCATCACCTGGTTTGAAATAAAGAATCGCAGGATTGCTGCCACTTTAAAATTCATGTGTTACAACCACTCAGTCTTCTATGTTTGAATCCAGTTATGGTCATATAATTGACCCGATCTATGTATGATAATAAAAGTAAAGAGGAAATTTTTTCGAACGCCTTGATATTTGTATATCTAGCATGTATTATATTTGAACAAATAGGAACTAGTAAAATACCTCGAATTGTTGAGTAAATATCTCTTTCTCTCTCTCTCTCTCTCTCTCTCTCTCTCTCTCTCTCTCTCTCTCTCTCTCTCTCTCTCTCGCTCTATCTCTATCTATCTATCTATATATCTATCTATCTATCTATCTATCTATCTATCTATATATATATATATATATATATATATATATATATATATATATATATATATATATATATATATATATATATATATATATATTCCTCACGCCAACTCGCTAAATGATTCCCCTTCCTCAAGGTGACCCCATTAAGGTAAAACGACCCTTGCTTGAATCTCCCGTTAATTGACCCACTTTCCGACATATAAATATTCCCTCTGTATAACTGATTTATAGTATCCCATTTAAAAGCTGATTAACGAGTAATTAACGTTACCCGATTGCCAATTAATCTATATTCTGTGAGAATTGGTCTTATTTACATTACCTATTTTTCCAGTATATATATACATATATATATATATATATATATATATATATATATATATATATATATATATATGTATATATATATATATATATATATATATATATATATATATATATATATATATATATATATATATGTGTTAAATGGTGACTTATTAAAATTATATTTTGGTTTTCACTCTTTAAATATACCCTTGAACTGCAACTTGGTAAACTCATTTAACGCTATTGGCCCCTGTAGTAAATCGCACTCTTATACCTCGTAATCAACGGATGACTCTTACGAAGTGAACGTACTTGTACGTAGCGAAGAAAGTGTACGTACATTAGAGGATATATATATATATATATATATATATATATATATACGTATTGTCTAGGGAGGTGACCTATTCCTCGACATAGTGTATATATATATATATATATATATATATATATATATATATATATATATATATATATATATATAACATTATAACCATATAAGAGTGTAGCATGATTAATGCAACAAATTGTTTACTCCAAGTCGATGCTTATTAGCTCTTTGTAGATGTTACTTCATAACTCGTCGGGGAGTTTTTGTAACACCTAGTTTTCAAGAAAAATAGTCTTGTGGTCCCCCAATTCTAGGATAGGTAGGTCCAGCGAGGAACCTCCACAAATGGGCACCCGATAGATCTATGAAATTCTCAAATTGGGTACACGCATTATGGGGAAATCAAGATGACGAGGACTAACAGACGCTAGTTTGTTTACACAGCATCAACAGTTACGTTCTATATGGTCCAATACTTTACCCCCCTCCCTCAACTTTGTCCCGCTGTCCTCAAAATGCTTGAGATCGCTCGCAAAGAAAGGAGTACCATCAGCAGATTTTGTAGTCCGTTAATATAAACACAGGACGGTGGGATAGCCTTTAGAATAAAAATCTATGAACAGACTCACTGTCCCCTCCGAAAGTTTATGTCCATTTTCGCCAAAAAGACGAAATTTCACTTTCTCTAACGTAAACCAGAAGGGTTAATGGTCACAACGTTGAAAGGTGATAACCTGGGAGAGAGGCTTAAAGGTGGGCCCTCATCTCCCCTCCCCTCCCCCCAGGAGATACTCGACGTATATATAGTTCGATCTGGAGAAATGTAGGAGGAGGAATCGAGGTAGCAATCTGGAGAAGAAGAAAAATTGGAACCGAGCCGGATTTTTCTTTCCGAGGCTGTTCATATGGTCACATCGAAGAGTAGACCATCGGTATCGAAAATCACTCTTATACCAATCTCGTTTAGAGTAACCCCCCATCTCAGTTTTCCGAATAAAAACAAAGATATCCCTCACCATTGAGGAATACCAATGTGAAGTTCCCCTCGAGAAAAAATTCCCTTCTTGGTCAAGTCTAATCATCGAGAAGCCCGCAAGAGTAACCCAAAGATTGGAATAATCGTGCACACAGAATCCCCTAGCTTATATCTTCAATTCATGAAGCATCGCCACACGCTCCCCTCTTAGCTCGGGATCAGCTGTTATACCCGAATAGCCTCCACCAGTGTATCCTTCGCTTAGAGAGACGGACAGTTGTTTTTCCGAGTCAGCCTCACGCCTCGAATCATAGCATCAGAGAGGTTCTCGTTTAAGGTCATCCAACGCCAGGCTCCCTCTGAGTTAAAGGTAAAAGGAATCCAACGTAGTTATGTTCGTTAGTTACCATGCCGTACAAAAGTAAAATTTTGCGTCAACCATCGCGTAGTACTCATTGGTAGTATTAATTTTTATTTAGATGCTCTTATTATAAAGAGCCTTTCAACAAGGACGCTCGAGCTTTGTCAGGAGATAGTGGCCATGTTGTTAAAGCGACATCTGGAAACCTCACTGTGAACTGTTCAATAGTACTTGGCAAGTCACGATGGAAGGTTATAGCGTTGGAAAGCGTATGCACATCATTCGAGGCAAAAGGGTCGATCAACAATCAGCCAACACCCGTACATCACCGAAACGCAAAGTCTTGCTGAAAACATCGCTGCCGTAAATGAGAGTGTACGGGAAAATCTGAGGCAGTCAATTTCTCGTCGTTCACAAGAATTTGGACTTTCTGTGACTTCAGTTTGGCCAATTATGCGTAGCAACTTGGGTCTGCACCCGTACAAAATCCAACTTACCCAGGAACTTAAGCTAAACGACCATAGAAAACGCCGTGTGTTCGCTGATTGGGCTCTAGAGAAGTTGGAGGTTGCCCAAAATTTCCCACAAAAAATCATCATCAGCGACGAGGCCCATTTTTGGATGAATGGATTTGTAAACAAGCAAAATTGTCGGATTTGGGACGACAACAATCCACATGAGATACACTAGCACCAATTGCATCCCAACAAAGTCACTGTTTGGTGCGGATTTTCGTCTAACGGAATCATCGTTCCGTATTTTTTTGAGAACGAAGATGGGATGGCCATAACCGTCAACGGCAAGACCTGCAGATCGATGATAAGCAACTTCTTGTGGCCTCAACTGGATTATATGCCTGATATGGATACTGGTGACATGTGGTTCCAACAGGACAGCGCTACGTGCTACACTGCGCACGCCATGATAGACATTTTGCACCAGCGATTTCAGGGCAGGCTCATCTCGCGCCACGGCGACGTCAATTGGCTACCGAAATCATGCGATTTAACGCCATTAGACTACTTTCTTTGGGGCTACCTTAAATCGCAGATCTATGCGAATAATACGCAAACAGTTGATGTCCTCAAAGTCAACATAACGAACATCATCCAGCAAATTCAGCCAGATTTATGCGACAAAGTAATCGAAAATTGGGCCTCCCGAATACGTTCCAACAAGCGAAGACGCGGCGGACATTTGAGCGACGTCATATTCCACACTTAACGCCATAAAATGTACTTTCAAATTTAAAATAAATTGAGTGCATATATCACACACAACTTGTTTTATTTACATTTAAAAATCGAGCGACCTTATTGAAAGACCCTTTATATAACCTTAGTATATTTAAAGTTTTAATATTTCATTTTTTTATTTAACTAAATGTATATTTTTTTTACTTATTTGTTGAATTAAATCCTCGAAACGATGCATATGGCAATAGATATATAATATTACGAATCCTTCCTGGTTAAAGAATCAAAAGTAAAAAAGTAAAGCACTCTTAGAGAAAAAAAGGAATGGAGTTATTCATGTACGGAACAAACGTAAATACATACTCAGCCGTATACACGATACGCATTAATTAATGAGATAATATGTCATGTAATAGGTATTAAACTAATGTAAAATAGAGAGGAATACTATATAACAATTGTATATTTATTAAGAAAGTATGAATCGAGCAAAGCGGATAGCCAGAGTTCTTACGCGGCCATACAAACATACGCACACTAGGAAACAGCTGCTAGACGAAAACAATCTCAATGATATATAACAGGGACAGGCTGAACAAATTCAGGGTAATGTGTGCTTCTACTGGTTAAAATTTCTGAAGACCTGTGGAATGCAAACGGTCTCTCTGATACAGGATATAGGCCCAACTGGGAAAAATATGTAGGTTCATTAGATGCATATACCCCTTGTAACTCCGCCTAACGGTCAACAAAGGAACTGACGAACGTATTCCTGAAAAGAAACTGAGGTAGAGAGAGAATTAGTTAAGTTGTCTGTCAGTATAGCTTACTTGCTATTTTGTTATTATTAGCGTCATGAATCCGTTCCGTCATCCTTAAGTCCTCTCTCCTTAAACTCAGCTATCTAATATTAACGGAAAACTTACACACAGCCGCATAAGATTCGAACTGTCCCTCTGGCTCCCATTTTGGTAGGCCCAAGCTAAGGATAAAACATACTTATGGCAGATTTCCTTTTGAGTCTTTTCTTTAACCGGTGATTACCGAGGCACTTTCTGGGGACCCATCATAAAAGCGTATTCCCCGTGAGAAACTTTGGGAGTCAGAACAAATTCGACTGGAAGACAAAAGAGGGCCTACTACCTACAAGACCTCGCTCGATACCTGCCACTCTACTCTCAGCCAGACTCCATAACTCACCTCCCATCTCTAAACTGGTGATCCTGGAATTTCCACTCCTATACACCATGTTCTCTAAATATATCTCGAAACTTAGCCCTTAAATGTCTTTACTCTTATAAAGAATCAATTAATACAAAGACTTTGATTTATTTCTGTAAAAAAATAATATAACTTGAATTAAATGCAAATCATGTACAATAAACTAAACTCCAAAAAACTTCTATTTTAATCTATTAAACGCTCTAAATATGAACTCATTTTATTGAAGAGATATTAAAGAAAACTTTCTTATTAATTACTTGAGTATAATTACATGCCAATTGTAAGATTATATAATAATGTGAAACATTGTAAAATAATGAATATACCTTGTAGAAGAATGAGGTCTAAGGGCGACCTCGTGCCCTTCGGTACTCACGTGGTCTCGAGATCTCCGCATGGAGCGTGGGAAACGAGGTTGATCAACGGCGAGGATGCGGGCCACGCCGTTTTATTGCACCCCAGTTGCATTTACTTACGGGCACATTTTCCTTTTCTCGCATTTCCTTACAGACAGCCTCCTGCCCTCCGTGAACTCTGCAATAGTTAATCGGCGAGTATCTGACGAGGAACTCCATCTCCGAAGGTCAAACTACGTGTGCTCCCTCATCCACCCCGTGAGGTAACTCAGCTTCCCCATCGCATTCATCTTATCCCGACTGGACCTTCCCTCCAACGAACACGTAAGCAGTTGCAATCGTTGACGCCTACAGATTATTCTATAATATGGTCTAACCAAACCGTCCCATCTTTTGTGTGAGCCGCGGATTAAAATCCCCTTTTTAATTACCGACCTGAACCCGACCACTACTCCCACATTTATCCCTCTTGTGATCTGTCCCGTACCGGCATTTAATTTCACATGTACGATCATTCCCTTTAAACTCTGTATTTGCATATATTCCAATTATATTTGTTTGTTAGTAAAGGTATATTTTTGTTATCGTCTTTTTCTTGAACCCTGAACGAGGGCCAGCTACCTGATAATCTTTGGCCAACTTGCCCTCTGAATTAATTGCTTAGAAAGCACCACCGCAATTGAAAAATAAACCATTCCCACTGAATACTTAACTATTCCCCGTCCACGAACCGGCTAAGTCGACTCTCAAACAGACTTTTCGACCAAACCTCCCAAATGCATTATATATATATATATATATAATGCAACAATTGAGCAGCCTTGTGCCCGCTCGATTGCTAGTCCAAAGGTACCCTCTTTGAATGGACCGTAAGGTCTCCTAGGGTACCTTCTTTCCTTGTTGTTACTTCTTGTTGTTACTCTCTCTCTCTCTCTCTCTCTCTCTCTCTCTATATATATATATATATATATATATATATATATATATAGAAAGAGAGAGAGAGAGAGAGAGAGAGAGAGTAACAACAAGAAGTAACAACAAGGAAAGAAGGTACCCTAGGAGACCTTACGGTCCATTCAAAGAGGGTACCTTTGGACTAGCAATCGAGCGGGCACAAGGCTGCTCAATTGTTTTGCGTCCCTAAACGGCCACTTTTCAAGACCTTGTCTAGTCTTGACTTGAACTGGTCAACAGATTCACTGTTGACAACTTCCACTGGAAGTGCGTTCCACATACCGCAGATACTGTAGGTGAAAAAATTTCCACACAGATTGCGGTTGTAACGCTTCAGTTCAAGTTTGAAGCCGTGATTGCGCGTTCTGTTCTCACTCAGTGTGAAAATATCCCGGTAGTCAACATTGTCGAACCCTCGAAGTATTTTGAAAACTTCGATGAGCTGACCACGCAGTCTACGGGTTTCCAGCGAGAACAGATCTAATTCCCTTAGTCTATCCTCATAACTTTTATGTCGGATAGAGGCAATCAGCTTGGTTGCCCTAGCTTGTACGCGTTCTAATCTCGCGATGTCCTTTCGCAATGAAGGACTCCAAAATTGTACGGCATACTCCAGGTGCGGTCGGACAAGTGAGTTGTACAGGCACAGTACAATCTCCTGGTTCCGATAACCAAACTGGCGCTTAATATAGCCTAGCATCCTTTGGGCCTTGTTCTCCGCCTCAATGCACTGTTTTGAGAACTTGAGGTCGCTAGTGATAGTAACACCCAAGTCCTTCTCAGTGTCACTCGATTCAAGAGCAGTGCCCTTAAGGATATAATGAGATTGGGGGTTTATGTGACCGATATGCATCACTTTGCATTTGCCCACGTTAAAAGGCATTTGCCACGTGTCCGACCACTCCCCAATCTTCCCAAGATCTTCCTGCAGGCGGGCAGTATTTCCATCCTTTGCAACGTTCATACCAAGCTTGGTATCATCGGCAAATTTAGAAATCTTGGCAACCATGTCACCGTCCATGTCGTTGACGTAGATGATGAATAGTAGTGGTCCCAGGACAGAACCTTGAGGCACCCCGCTAGTAACGGGCACCCACTCAGAAGACTGTCCATTTACCACCACCCGTTGCCGTCTGCCACTTAGCCAGTTCTCGATCCACCTGGCTACCTTTCCGTCTATGCCAAGCGCTCGCACTTTCCGGAGAAGGCGGCGGTGTGGTACCTTATCAAAGGCTTTCTGAAAGTCTAGGTAGACCACATCCACCGCCTTGTCCCGATCGTGCTCACTGAAAACGAAGTGGAAGGATTCTACAAGGTTCGTCAGGCATGACCGTTGCCTTCGGGAGCCGTGCTGGTAACTCCTCAGTAGCAGGTTTGACTCTAAATACGACATCACTTTGTCCACCATGATGCTTTTCATGAGTTTACCGACTATCGAAGTCAGACTGATAGGTCGGTAGTTCGACGGTTGGTTACGGTCTCCTTTCTTGAAGATAGGAGTCACCTCCGCCTCACGCCAGTCTCTAGGAACGCATTTGGTCCGGATTGACATGTTAAAGATAGCGCACAGATGTCGTGATACTTCATCGCACACTTCCTTCAACACTTTAGGTAGAAACCCGTCCGGTCCAGGGGACTTATTCGCCTTTAGATCAGCGATCTTTTTCTTTATTTCTCCTTCGGTGAAGTCCATTGCCTCCAGCTTTTCCCCCGAGTAGGAATCCGTCGGCTGGGGAATGGGACCACACTCTTCAGTAAACACTGAAGAGAAGTAGTCGTTAAGGAGGTTAGCATTTTCTGCAATTGAATGCTTTAATGTCCCCTCCTCGTTCCTCAAAGGGCCAATCGTTCGACGGATTGGTTTACGGCTGTTCACATATCCAAAAAAGTCCTTGGGATTCTCTTTACAGAGTCTCGCCACTCGGAGTTCTTAAGACCGCTTAGCCGCCCTTATGCTGGACTTCACTCTCCTGGCTAGCCTCCGGTATTCGTCAAAGTCACCCAAGATCTTCGATTGCTGGTACACATTTCTCTTCTCCCTAAGCAGTTGGCCGATTTCTCGATTAAACCACGTAGGTTGAACAGAAGACAGACGGGGGCATTTCAGAGGGATGAAACGCGATTGAAGACTCATGAATGTGGTTTTGAAACTATTCCACGAGTCTTCAACGGCATCGCACACTTCTAGCCTCACGTTAGTCTGTCCAGCTTGAAGACTTGCAAAGTCTGCTCTTCTCAAGTCAAGTTTCTTTAATTGACTGGCAACAACCTTACCTTCGGGATCTTGACGCTAAATCTAACTAGCTGGTGATCACTGCCACCGAGCTCTTCGCCTACAGAGATATCCTCAACGATATCATCCTCAGAGGTGAAGACCAAGTCGAGGATATTGTCTCCTCTCGTCGGTTCTCTGACCCATTGAGTGAGGAACTCGTTGTTGGCGAACTCCAGGAGTAGCGCGCTCTCGCCACAGGCTGCTCTGGTTTCCCAGTCAACTTGGCTGTTGAAATCGCCCATAACGATGCACACTCTGCCTTGAACCAGCTCACCCAGCAGCTGGTACAGTTCCCTGTCCTTCTCAACAGGTTGAGAAGGGGGTCTGTAGAGCAGCAGGGTCCTGTATTTGGCAGGACCGATCTCTAGGTCAACGCCTAGGAGCTCGTGGTCGGATATAACGTTGGAGTTCGTAGATTTGATTGTATCCTTGACATACAACATTACACCGCCACCCTCTCTGTCTGGCCTATCTTTGTGGAAGAGTTGGTAGCCAGGAACCGTGAATTCGCCTTCAAAGTCTCGGTTTGACGTTTTTATCCACGATTCTGTTATGGCTACCATTTCGGGTTCTTCCGTCGCTACGAGGCCACGGAGCTCAGGAAACTTGTTCCTGATTGATCTCACATTGAACAGAAGAACTTTCAGGGAGTCCCCTAATGTAGGACTCCCTATACTCTTCCGTTTCCCGGCTTTTTGTTTGTCGTGGTGGCACCATTTTTGACAACCTCCGAGAAGGTTGTTTGGGGAGTGACTCGGGCGTACTGGCGTACGTCCGCCTTCCCAATGGGCCGGACACTCCTTTGGGTGCGCTCCACGACATCCTGGATGAGGTTAGCTAGGAACGCCTTGCCCTTAAAGGAGAGGTGCACCCCGTCCCTTTGGTAGAGGTCTTTTCTACCATAAAACACGGCGTACGGGTCCACAAAAAAAGACACCCTCAGCCGTACAGAGGTCTGCAAGGCGCCTGTTTAGCAACATGTTCCTCAAGTGGGCAGTCCGGCTTGGACCCCACCTCGGGAGCATCCCCACCACGACGCGTCTGCGGGTTTTCAGTCCACAGTCGTCGACAGCGCCCATAACTGTCCTCATAATTTCAGCTGTAGGGCCTACCCTACCTCCTCTGAGGTAGAGGTCGTTGCCACTTACCATAAGGGCAACGACTGAAGTCTCTGAAATCTGAGACTTCTCGGCCTCGAGAGAGAGAGAGAGAAAGAGAGTCCGACCATTCAACGACATACCTAGAATATACACAAATTTAGTTCATATGTTCCTGTTATTTACCGCTGTGTATGCGAACTGTTTACATAAAAGGGAAATTTGAAAGTACCCAATTCCACTTAACGGAGCAACTTTAGAGGACATAGACAAAGAACTACACACTATACGCGAAGTAATCAAGGAAGCAGACGAATAAACAATTCCTAAAATAACATACCGTACAATCAAACAATTCAAATGGACATCAGAAATGATTATAATTAATGAAGAAATACGAAAGACAGCAGAAAGGATGACATCAATGAAACTTCAAGAGAAAAATACACCAGATTCAAAGGGAAGAAAAGAGAACTGCTAACACTCATTTTAGATAAATAACAAAGAGTATGGGACAAAGCAATACATAAATTATACAGAGAAATTAAACCAAGAGAGTTTGGGAAAAATTTAAACCAAATGAAAGATAAACTTCCGAAAGAGAGAATGAAGATTAAAGACATTAGAAGCAACTATATAGACGATAAAGAGCAAATCGAGAAACTATTTCGGGATCATTGGGAGAAAGTCTTCCAGATATGTGAAGAGGAAAATGCAAACTTCTACACTAACTTCGAACATCGGATCATAGATTTATTAAACACAAAAATAAAAAAAAAATACAACCCAACCACTCTGTCGAGAGAGAGAGAGAGAGAGAGAGAGTAGAGATACCAACGAAGGCGTCGACGCTGTAATAAAAACAGAAGAAATGAGAAAAATGATTTTAAGTTTCAAACAGAAAGTCCCAGGAAAATCGGGGCTATGGGAAAATACATTATGTCGAGGCCCCTAACAACATACATGAGGTGCTTAAGAACGTATTTAATGCAAGTCTAAATACGAGATACTTCCTAGATGAACTAAAGGTAGCCAAAATGAGATTTGTGCCTAAACCTATAAAGCCACCGACGCAGGTTCAGAATTACAGACCGATTTCCCTGCTTGATTTTATCTGGAAAGTATACGGAACAATAATAACTCATAGATTAATGAGATTTCTAAACGAAAATACTTGCCCAAACACCTGGCAATTTGGATTCCGAAAAAAAGGGAGCACAGAGATGGCACTTAGTGTAATCATAGAAAATATAGCAAAAGCCAAAGGAGAAAAGGCAAGCATTGCAAAGTGTGCAGAGATGTAGTGAAAGCGTTCGACAAAGTTTGACAAAAGGGATTGCAATACAAAATACGCCTACATAGAACAGGAAAAATATTGAGGAAACACATTTAAGCTAGAAGAAGGATTGCCGCAAGGAGGTTGTTTGAGTCCTATATTATATTCAATATATACGGTGGACATCCCTCCACCAATAAACGAGGGAAGGCTTAAATTACGATATGCAGACGACTTGACACAATTAATTGTTTGCCCCTATCGAAATGGACCTATGCAAGCAAGAATGACAGCAACTGAAACAGGGTTGCCAAATTAATTTTGTAAAAAGTAGCATAAAAATGAGAAAAAGTAGCGGATTTTAGTGGAAAGTAGCTCAATAAACAATTTCATTTTGAGAAACTCCTAAAACATAGAAAATATAAGAGTTCTTACCTTTAAAATTTAATCAGAGCAGTGCAGTTTGTTCGATCTAATTTCAAATCAAATGTATTGAATGATGATTGAATGACTCGCTTAATTAATTCGCCTTAATGATCGACACTATAAATACTTGCATGGAAAGAATTCGTATTAGATTACCAAAATGGGAATTCTGCTTAAAACACAAGTTTTGATCATTTTGTTACGACGTTGGTAGAATTTGATACTATTTTTAAACTTTATGCTGTATTTCTGAAATAACATTTACTGTAGAATTACCTTTCAAATTTAAAATTCCAATGTATCAAGTATTTCTTTCTTTCCCTCACTTAATTTCTTCTCATATATACTTGAATTGAAGTTCAGCATGGCTTCACTTGGGGAAAAATTATAGCAGCAAATGTTATGCATTTCAAGAGTCATTTTCAGTCTTAATATTGAAGAAAGAAGATACAACCCCATTTAATTCCAATTGCTATCTAGGCTACAGTTTTATGTATACGCACTTCTATACACCATAAATTTGGTGCCCGTCCCGTTGTATTTATAGTTACAAAATTTTATATGAAATATTCGTCGTTTAAACAAACAGCGGCCATTTTGAGTTAAACTTTTAGCTCAGAAATTTTCTCCGCTGAGTCTCATCGTTTTTCCTCCGTTTAAGATTTTTTTCTCAATCCATTCAATAATTGTACATCCTCTTTTTCAAATTCAATTGCATTATCTCACATTAACATAAATACTAGTTTAACCTTTTTAATATTTATCAACCCCATATTTTTCTCGGAATTTCACGATACACACACCTTATACCAGTTAAGAATCACGATGGTTACATCAACAGCTTCGTTGACAACTCACACCATTACGACATCGCAGGCTGTCCTTACTACTTCCACCAATCCGAGTATTTTTAATGTTACTTTCGTAAGCATCCTCCATCATTTGTTATCCATACAAGAAGATCGATCTCGATTCCTTCCTTCCTCGATTGTCCTCCCAAAATATGATTCGGGCGACCCCATTTCCTGGTTAGAAATGGCAGAGATTATAATGATGCATCACGCCATCTCTGAACAAAACCGGATTTTATGCATCACTCAATATTTACCATTAAGTATCTTTTCACTTTTTAAAAACATCTTGCTAGAAAGTGGTAGAATTGGGGCTTGGGACAAATTAAAAGAGGCTTTTAGGGAGGAGTTTGGGAGATCGCAAGTCTAAGATCTAAGGATGCTGTTAAATACTCAGGAGATGGGTGACTGGCATCCCACGCGATTTATGGAACATTTAAAAGACTTAATTCGAACGTTAGAATTTTTTGACTCCCTGCTCACAGAAATATTTGTGTGGGATTCTTGAAAATATTAGGCCACTCACCCTAATGACATCACCCACTAATGTGGTGCAAATGGCAAAGGCAGCCGATGAGTTGTTCGATAATCTATACGTAAGTTGGGCAATTATTTTAATCTCTCAAGAACCATGTTCAAATGTGTCTATTTCACAGGTTCATTTACCGAGGGAGTCTTCAGACAACCGACCAGAACTCGCACGTAAGTCATCCTCCCGGCACAGGATCTTGCTGCTGTGTTGGAGAGGATAGAGAGCGATCTTCATGCCCTAAAGGTGCGAAAAGGGGCGCAGCGAGAGCACAGTCGTGAACAGGGTAGAGGGGGAGGCCGACGCCGTTCTTACCCCCGAAAAAGAAACCAACGAG
Source organism: Ceratothoa steindachneri (assembly GCA_963969495.1). Lineage (NCBI taxonomy): Eukaryota > Metazoa > Arthropoda > Malacostraca > Isopoda > Cymothoidae > Ceratothoa > Ceratothoa steindachneri. The sequence goes on along the minus strand of OZ018324.1, from coordinate 67,447,134 downwards.
GGAACTCCAGCTCAAGAGGTGAGGCAAGGCAGAATCATTTTCATTCTCGACCTAATTCCGCCTATCCTGACGATAATTTTCAGGGTTTCTGCTGGTATCATTCTAAATATGGTAACAACGCCGTACGTTGCGTACAGCCTTGTAGCTTCTACCACGTATTTAATCCTCGCTCTTCACCTAATCCTTATTCGCAAAATTTTCACCCTCGACAAATTATGCTGCTCATGTTTTTTTCCCCCAACTTTCAAATTGGTGCTGGTACCAGTGCAGGTTTGGTGCAAAGGCAGATAAATGCTTACACCCATGCACGTACCAACATTATGTGCGTTTTTCAACTCCAACTTCTTCACATACCTTAATTTCACCAACCTCAAACGCGCAAAATCAGCAAAACTCTACTGGTTCTCTTACCTCAAATTTAAGCTCATCATCTCAGCATAATCCTTTAAACTAAAAGGGCAAGTGATTCGTGGGTCTATCACTTCTGCAAGCTCAGTTTTTCCTTAGGTCGATCCTCCTTTTAGTATTTACGACCCACTTTCTGTTTTTTTATTTTTGGTTGACACCGGTGCTCAATGCAGCGTCATTCTAACCTCTCCGGACAACAAAGCTTGCCTGTCTGACCTTGTCCTTAAAGCCGCTAACTCTTCGGATATAAGGACATATGGAAGGCGTAACCTCGAGCTCTCTCTAAGGTTACGTCGTGTTTTTCCATGGACCTTTATCCCAATTTTGGGTTTCGATTTCTTTTCTGCTCACGACCTTTTGGTCGATTCTCGCAATCGCAAGCTTGTCAATAGAACCACTACTCTGACCGTTTCTAGTTCTTTTTTTTCTTCTCAGAGTTCTCTCCTGTCTGTTCGTCTCCCTACAACTGCCCTACACTTCCAACAACTCCTGAAGGAATTTCTTGGCCTAAGTCTGCCACATTCAAAGGAAAGGCCTATCAAGCACGATGTGGTTCATAGGATAGAGACGACAAGAGGGCCTGTATTCTCACGTCCCCGTCGACTGGCCCCGGATAGACTTGCTCTAATGAAGCAGGAGTTCAAGTTTATAGTGGAGGCCGGAATAGCTTTTCCATCTCCCTCTTCCTGGGCTTCACTGCTTCACGTAGTGCCAAAGTCTACGCCGGGTGAGTTCAGGGCTGTGGGTGATTACAGGCGACTCAATGCTTGTACCATTCCAGATAGATATCCTCTTCCTTAACTGTCTAGATTTAATTCTGCTCTTTTCGGTTGTTCAATCTTTTCTCGACTCGATTTGATTCGTGATTTCAACCAAGTCCCTATTCAACCAGATGACGTCTCAAAGTCGGCTATCACCACGCCATTCGGTTTCTTCGTCATAAAACGAATGCCTTACGGTGTCGTGGTATACGGCCGAGTATGTATGTACGTTTGTTCCGTACATGAATAACTCCGTTCTTTTTTTTTCTTAGAGTACTATACATTTTTTTTTACTTTTGTTTTGGTTCTTTACCAGGGAGGATTCGTAATATTATATATATATATATATATATATATATATATATATATATATATATATATATATATATATATATATATATATATATATATATATATTGCCATATGCAGCGTTTTGAGGACTTAATTACACAACTAGGGCAAAAATATACTTTTAATTACATAAAAAAATTGAAATATTAAAACTTTAAATATACTAAGGTTATAATAAGAGGATATAAGTAAAAAATAATACTAACAATGAGTACTACGCGATGGATGACGCAAAAACTCACTTTAGTACGGAATGGTAACTAAAGCACATAACTAAGTTGGATTCCTTTTACCTTTAACTAAGAGGGAGCCTGTAGTGAGACGACATTGAACAGAACCTCGTTAATACGCTGATTCGAGGCGTAAGGCTGACTCAGAAACATAGTTGTCCGTCTCGCTGAGCTAATCTCGAGGTAAGTGAGGTGCGTGTGGCGAGGCTTTTTGACTTGAAAATATAAGTGAGGGGATTGTGGATATACGATTATTCCACTCATTTGGATACACTTGCGGGCTTCTCGATGATGAGACTTGACTAAAAGGTGAATCTTTTCTCGAGTGGAACTTCACATTGGTATTCCTCAATGGTGAGGGATATCTCTGTTTTTGTTACGAAAACTGAGATAGGGGGTTTCTCTGAACGAGATTTGGTATGAGAGTGATTCTCGAAACCGTTGGTCTACTCTTCGTTGTTACCAACAGGAACAGCCTGGGGATGAAAAATCCGGCTCGGTTCCACTTCTTCTTGATTCCCTATTTTACTCAGGGACTGCTCTTTTTCTCTCGATTGCTACCTCAATTCTCCTCCTCTTTTCTCCAGATCAAACTATATATAAGTCGATTATTCCCTGGGGGGAGGGGAGGGGAGATTAGTGCCCACCTTTAAGCCTCTCTCCTAGGGCATCAATTTTCAACGTTGTGACCCTTTGCTCTTCTGGTTTACGTGGGAGAAAGTGAAATTTTGTTTATTTGGAGAAAATAGACCTAAACAATAGGAGGGGACAGTGAGTCTGTTCAGAGATTTTTATTCTAAAGGCTATTTCACCCTTCTTTGTTTATATTAACGGACTACGAAATCTGCTGATGGTAATCCTTCTTTGCGAGCGATTTTAAGGCTTGTTGAGGCAGCGAGGCAAAGGGGAGCAGGGGAGGGGGAGAATGGGTGCTAAAGTATCGGAGCATATAGAACGTGACTGTTGACGCTGTGTAACCAAAATAGCGTGTGCTTGTCCTTGCGCCATTGAATTTCCCTCATACGGTCGTCGTAACAGTGGTCAGACCTTTCAACGTTTTATGGATCAGTTTCTGAGAGGTCTTCCCTTCGTATTTTGCTACATAGACGACCTCCTGATTGCACCCTCGTCTTTTAAGGAACATTTCTCTCATCTTCGTCAGGTTTTCGCTCGTTTAGAAGAGTATGGTATCGTATTCAACACTTTTAGGTGTCTTTTTGATGTCACGCAACTCCCTTTTTTTTTAGGACACCACATTTTCCCTGACAGAATTCGTCCTCGCGAGGATAAAGTTGCAATTATTTGTGATTTTCCCCTACCTTCTTCACTCAAGCGACTTCGTAGATTTTGTTGTATGGTAAACCTTTACCACAGATTCATTACCAACATTTCTAACATCATGTAACCTCTCTACGATCCGTTTTCAAAATCCAAGAAGAACCTTCCTTTATCCTGGTCTTCCGAAGCATGCGAGGCTTTCTCTCGCACGAAATAGGCTATGGCTTCTATTGTCTCCCTGGCCCATCCTTGTTCAGCAGCTTCTATAAGCGTTGCTTCGGACGCGTCCGCTACCCACGTTGGTGCGACGTTGCAGCAGAAAATTGGTGACTCCTGGCAACGGCTCGCTCTCTTCTCCAAGGCACCTATTCCTCAACAGAGGTACAATAGTTTTCCCGCGAAAACCTCAGTGTTTACCTTGCCCTCCGCCACTTCCGCCACTACTTGGAAGGGAGTGAATTTACTGTTGTTACCGACTGCAAGCCGTTGGTTGGTGCGCTTGCCACTAGTAGCATCTCTGCTGTCCACTCTGTCATTAATTCCCGTCATCTTGACTTCATCCTGCAGATGACAAACGATATTCGCTACGTTCCTGGTTCATCAACGTCGTTCCGGACGCTCTTTCTTGCACTTCATCAATTTCAGGCACGCAACTTTCCCACACTGCGCCAATCGTTCATGTGGCAATAGCGCTCGCCCAAGAACAAAATGAAGACATGCAAACACTGCGTCACTCTTCTCAACTCATCGTTCGCGAAATCGACTTGCCAGACAGTCCTTCCAGGCGCATCCTGGTTGACTATCCATTGCCTGACTGTTCTCGTACACTCATTCCTCTCGCTTACCACCGACACATATTTTTTACCAAACTCACGGTCTCTTCCATCCTGACATTCGAACAACTCGCAAACTCATTACACAACGTTATGTGTGGCCAGGTATGAACGCCGACGTGGCCAAATGGACCCACGCATGTTTGCCTTATCAACGCGCATAGATTCAACGCCACACAAAGACCCCTCTGTCTGCTTTCCTTCTTCCATCGGCACGTTTTGACGCCCTTCACATCGATCTGGTAGGCCCTTTGCCCTTTTCGCGTGGTTGCACCTATCTTTTCACCATGATCGACCGTTTTACTCGTTAGTCAGAGGCAGTTCCTATCTCGGACATCAGAGTTTCCATTGTAACTCGAGTTTTATTCTCAGCATGGGTTGCTTGTTTTGATGTTCCCTCAACGATCATGACTGATCGTGCCAGCCAATTTGAATCCCACCAATGGGATGCATTAATGTCAGTGCTTGGCTCTTTTCGTCTTCGTACCACTAGCTATCATCCCTAAAGCAACGCTAACGTCGAACGGTTGCACAGGACTCTCAAGGCAAGCTTACGCTCCACTGATCCCAATATCACTTGAGTGGACAAGCTACCCTTGATTCTCCTGAGTATTCGTGCATCCTTGAAAGAGGATTTAGCTTGCTCTGCAGTGGAACCTGTATATGGTACTCAATTTCATCTTCCTAGTCAATTCTTTTCTTCTTCTGACCGTCCTCTACCATCTTATGTTCACCCTGCTGCATACGTATGTAAATTTTTACAAGCAATGTCTGAAGTTAAGCCGACCGCTCCAGGAGTGCCTGCTCATCAGAAACCTTTCGTGCCAAAGGAGATGGCAACCTGTTCTCATGTTTTGTCTGTCGCGACTCAACTCGCTCTTCCTTGCAACCAGTCTATGACGGACCATTTCTCGTCATCTCAAGGAAGACAAAATTCTTTGTACTACAGTTTGGCACCAAGCAGGATACTGTCTCCATCTTTCGCCTGAAACCTTCCTTTATAGAGGACGTTTACCTTGAACAGCCACTGTCTTCTCCTCCCACTATAACCTTTAGTGATCCACTGATTTCTCAGACTTTCCTTCAAAACCCTCCTACAAACCGTACCAACACCCAATTCTCCTTCCCGATTGCTGCCGCCTCCCCTTTTGTTGCAGGAGCCCTCGTCAGCAGTGGAGAACCAGTCTTACAACGGCCAGCCGCCGCCAGACACCACCATTTTGTGGCGGACAGAACGGATGTCCTTCGCCCTACCTACCCTCACGCACAACGGGGTTTCGCCACAATTGATTGGCACTGCTAGTCAATTGTGTCTCCGTAGCACCGTGACACGTTCTGGCCACGTTGTTAGGAGATCTTGCCGGTATCTTAATTAAAAATTTATATTCCATGTTTAGAATTTTTGTAGCAGCTCTGAAGCTACAAATATATATATATATATATATATATATATATATATATATATATATAATTTTATATCATTTTTCTTAATTTATATATATTTATAAAAAAGTATGATTCAAAAACAATTGGCAACATTTTTGGCAACATTTACACACACGTACTAACGCTTCCAAATGTTCCGCATGGGTGACAAAATTTTCACTCGTTGTCTCGTCATCACCGAGTTATCATACATTTCCTCTTTTAACCATCGTGATTTTAATTAGTTACAGTTACATTTACCCACAATTCGTGATTATATTAGCTACCATTACAATTACTCCCAAATTATACTTTCATACAAATTATTTATTTCGTGATTCCTGATTCTAATTAGCTACAAATTACATTTACCTCATTACCACTCACACAAGTTACCTAGCAAAATATTATTATAATTACCATTTAACTAATTTTTCTTGTCCGTCGTGGTATGACATTACTATATATCAATACCATATTGTATCTATGAGGGAGGGACCAATAACTTGAAAGCGAACCGACAAAAGGGACGGAAAACCACAAGTTTAGACGGGCTGAGTAGCGAGAGAGTGCAACGAGGTCAGGTAAATTAGAGACAATGGCAAAGCTCAAGGTTATTTAAAGAGGTATGTACAAAAATATAATTTTATTTACACAAAAATAATGAATTGATGGGTAAAATTACCTCAGATAATTAACGGGCAAAATCATATCAGTAAATGAAAGGGGGAATTGTAGTTATAAATCAGGCTATGAAGTTAGAACTTAAGGTATTCCAGGAGGAGACTATTCAAATGGGGGGGGAATTAACTCAATTGGGTTACTGAAGGGGGGAGAGGGGTTGGCTTACGGAGGTCTTCTGCACGTGAGGTGAGGCCGCTCGGAACTTCTGAACGGGAGGTTGGAGTGATGACGGTTCTCCAAAAACAAGGGGAGGGGGGCAACTTCCGGTCATGGGGAGAGTATTTCGGCTACCCGAAATTAGGAGGGCTTCGACAGGAGTTGATGAGAGAAGTCGGGAAAATCACTCGTGAGCGATCGTTAAGTGGAATTACCTCCTGGCTGGGGCTAATTCCAAATACACAAAATAGTCCAGCTGTCACTCTGCTTTGTTGCTAGCACTTGACTTGGAACGATGGGGAATATTCTGGGGTATGGGCGAGACTTCTCAACTCCGTGTCTTCTCATGGGAGTCGAACACTATTTATCTTCGAGGCTCTTCCCGAGGGAGGGTTAGCGGGAAACAGCTCTACTCTCGAATGGCCTCGCATCTTCTTGCAGAGGCTGTTCTAGTCCGCGTAAAGGTGAATCGTGGGGGACGCGGTTCGAGGCTACCGCTTGTTGAAGGGAGGGGTTAGGCTTACCAATTTAGGCCTAACTGGGCGTTCTGCCGCGCATGGAAGTTCCGTTCTGCTCAAGAGCTTCGACGTGGGGATTCCCTCACATTGTCATTATTGCTCATTGTTATTATTCCCATCTTTGTAATTACGACGAACTATATATATATTTTGTAACTTATCCAACTTTGTTTTAATTCTACCATTTACTAATTGTTCTTGTCATTATTGCTCATTGTTATTATTCCCATCTTCGTGATTTCGACTAATTACCTCCGTACTTTCATTCACGACGAACTATATATATATATATATATATATATATATATATATATATATATATATATATATATATATATATATATATATATATATTTTGTAACTTATCTAAATTTGTTTAATTCGATCTATTCAAAATATTTTATAGAAAAAATTCCTTGTAATCTATAATAATAATAATATATATTTTGTTATAAATCCTTGCTTTATTTATTCATTCACAAACTATTTCCCGTAAAAGTCGTTAAGCCTAAACTCGCCATTCGCCGAGAACTGGAATTTTCTTCAGAATAATTTTATTCAATAATTCTCTCATTAACATTTATAAAGTATAAGTTGGTGTGTATTGTACTATCTAGACTACAGTTTTATGTATACGCACTTCTATACACTATAACGGTGTTCAGCATTTGGTTTACATCTTGGTTTACAAGCAACTCTTTCCAGTTTGTTTCCATAAACATACTGTTAACACTTTCCCAATCTGACTCCCTGCTATTTAAGTTTAGTGCTCTGAAAGTATTTTTTAGTTTAGCATCTATCGTGCGTTGATTTGTTCTCTTCTTTGTGGTGGTTACTGTAACAAGGTTATTGTCCGATATGGTTGTTTCATCGACTCTATACCCATATATTAATTCTGGATTATTTGAAAAGAGTAAGTCCAATGTATTATTTTTTTCTGGTCGGTTCTGTGATTTTTTCGCATTAAAAAGAGTTGTTCTGCAAGATCTAACAGTGCTCTGGCCTCTTCTCTGTCTTCCCGACTACCACCCTCTATATGACCTTCTAGCAACTTAATTATTGGGAAATTAAAATACACTGTGACTATTATATCTGATAATGGAACAAGTATTGCTTCAATGACTTGCCTTAACTTTGTTACGAAATTTAGGAAGTTTTGCTTGTTGCAAAGCGGACGTCTGTAGATGTTGACAAGAATTACTGATATTTTTTGATGTGCATCACTATCATTTCAGTCTGGCCATTTGAATATGTGGCTAGGACCTCGCTATTTCTGACATAAGTTATGGCACCACCATGTGATCGTTCCTGTCTATCTGCTCTTCATTTTGGCGTGATTTCGTTAGAGAGATAAAGGCAAAATCATCAGTTTGTGCTAATTCCACCAGGAAAGGGACTTTATTTTTTATTTGTTTTAGGGTAAATCCCTGAATGTTTCCCATTAGAAACATTTTATTGGCCTTTTACTATGTTCAGCCAAGGGTACATTGGATTTGCTGGGGGATGTGTTTGCAGGTTCATTTGTCTCCCCATTGTCAGACTTTGCATCAGCATTTCCGGTGCCTCTATAACTTTTGTTAGGTTTAGCATTGCTGATTTAATTTATTTTATCATTTCTTAAAAAACAGAATGACCGTCAGTAGTGTTATCCTTGTCACTGACATTACTTGAGAGTTTATGGGGGTATTGGGGCGGGGGGCTTTGCTGGACATCCTGGGGCTGCTGCTGTGAAAGGAACTGGACCTGGGTGTTTGGAGAATTCTGTAGACCGTTTTGTTTTGTTCCTTTGATGTGCCTCAGCTTACAGTTTTTCCTGAAGCATTCAAGCCTTTGTATGGAAGTTCGACAAATTTTGGGGTGGAAATTGGGACAGTTTATTCCATTCCTACATCCATGATCGATGATTGGCACACTTCTGAAGACCAAATTATGCAACATTTCTTTTTATATTTTGACACATCCGGCTTCCTGCTATTTAATAATAGGTATATTTTTGTCGTAGAATGGACTCTCAACGATATACCATATATAACTATTTGTTGAGGGAACTGCTTTAGTTATCTTTAGAGTGCGTGGATGTCTGGCGGGCCGATATTATGTATCTTCGATATGCTTAAGAAGTGGAACTGAGCTCAAGGATAATAATATTGCTATCATTAATAAAATAGTTTTATTAATAATAACTATCAACAATATACAAAATGGAAAATATTGACATAACAGAGAATGAAAAAGGTCGTGGAGCTTGGGCTAATCCGAGGATTAAAAGATTTAAAAAGGGTAAAACAAATATAAAGTTAAAGAGATGGGATGGTTCGCTAAACCATTTAAAGCACAGGATATAATTGACAAAAAGGGTTAAATACTCAAAGGTAACGTTCGGCTTACGTAATTTTATACTAGTGGTGCAGAGGAAGTCGACGTGAAGGAATTTTCGGTCCGCTGGTGAGTTCCAGCCGAAGGGGGGGGGGAATAAAAGGATCCTGACGTGGCGTCTTGGGAATGAGAACCGTTTCTCGACGAACGGCTTGAAGAACAATGGCTGTTCTACGTTGTCCTCTTCTGAACAACAGGGGGGTGAGAACCGTCTCTTGTCAACGGGCTCAAACGAACAATGGCTGTTCTACGTTGTTCTCTTCTGAACAACAGGAGAAGGGTGAGAACCGTTTCTTGGCGAACGGGCTCAAAAGAACAATGGCTGTTCTACGTTGTTCTCTTCTGAACAACAGGGGAGGTGAGAACCGTTTCTTGGCACACGGGCTCAAACGAACAATGGCTGTTCTAACGTTGTTCTCTTTCTGAACAACAAGGGGGAAGCCTTGTGGACTCGGCATCACGAAGGCTCGAACTTTGGCACTCAAGGGATATTGTCCTTCTTCTGGACAAGTGATGGTGAATCTCGAGGTCGAGGTCCCTTGGCGCACAAAGTGAGAGAGGGTCGTGGTGATGTTTCGCGACGAAAATCTGGATCTCCAATCTGATCTTAGTGGTAAAGTTTCCATCTAAATAGTCGAGACACTCCCTTGGCGTGGGGGACAATGGAGTGGGAGCTTCGAGGGAATGCACAGCCGAGCCTGTGAACAATGCCTTATCTGCCCATAAGCCTAACCTAATCTGGCGAGGTCGGCGTGTGGGGGCGAACGGGGGAAGATAAACCTCCTTATTTAAACATTGACTCAGGTGGCTGCGATAAGGCACCAAGCTTCGAAGCGAAGATGCACGTGGGAGCATCGTGGTTTTAAATAATATGTGATAGGGGTTGAAATTAATGCGGCCTCAACCCGTTCTATCACAATTTTAGAAAATACCAAAAATACTTCGGTGAAGAGAGTGCGAAATTTACACGATCTTTTGTTGCTCGTACAAAAGCTGCTCATACACATTATGAGATTGCATAAATGCTGTCAGTAGACCAGCCTAATTGACTCAAATGCGGTTGAGTTAACTGGAGCTGGGATATAAGCTGGTTGGATTGCTCTCTTCTACCCCGATATTGGCGTCGCGGTTTATGAAGTCGAGGTGCCGAAGAGCCGTAGCAACCGCCCCCCCCCGAGCCCCCGGCCGGGGAACTAGACATTGCTACGGCTCTGCGTGGTGGGCATGGTTTTTGAGTGCATTGTGAGGATCTGGTGAAGCACTATGCCATCGAAGTGGTAGCCTTGTTGGAGGTGGTAATATGTACCTAATGCATGTATGTGATCCATCATTTTTTTATGTTAAGATTGGGGCTAAATTTGTGAACGGGTAAATATTTCGTTAAAATAATTTTATTTAAATAATACTTCTTTAGTTTAATGAATGGAGACTAGGGAATAAATGTTTTATGTAAATTCGTTAAATAAATGACGTATCTATTAATCACAATTATTGAAGGAGGCAAAACAAGGAGGAAAAATTTAACAGAGGCGAAGTTACCGTTGTTAAATTAGAAAACAATTGAAAAGAGAAAATAGTTACTTATTAGAGGAGTAACTATTGCAATACTTTTTCTCAAAATGGAAGCTGAAAGAAAATTTAGGAAAATTAATTTAAATCTTAAAATATATAAAATATGTAATCGCTTGAAAACAAATTAATCACCCATATTGTGTCAAGTACATTTTTGCGAATACATCAATCTAGAATTTATTGAGGGGGTTGATGTTACTATTAATATTATATGAGTGTGAATTTCAATAATTTTTATTTTCCTTGATGTGAAAGCTGTAGGTGTGCGAAAAATGTATCAGATAAAAATTCCTTCCAACTCGATAATATAAATAGCCGATAAATTCAAGGAAATTCAGTCTAGAAGAAGAAAATGGATTCGAGGAAGACTACCTGCATCGAGGAAACCAAGTGAAAAGCAAGAATAATATTGATAAATAAATAAATGGGGATAAGAAGGATATGCCCTCCCCCCATAAAGCCGCAGTGGAGAAATTGATGTAATTTACTTAGATTTCCGCAAAGCTTTTGAGAAGGTTCCACATAGGAGACTAGTTCACAATTATAAATGCATGGGATATGTGGTAAAGTTTTGAATTTGATAACTGAATGGCTGAAAGACAGGAAACAGAGTTGTGATAAATGGGGCGAGGTCACAGTGGAGGGACGTTATCAGTGGCGTACCTCAGGGGTCAGTTCTAGGCCCTTTATTATTCATAGTTTATATAAATGATCTTGGGGAGGCTGTAAATAGCAAGGCATCAATTTTTGCTGATGACAGTAAATTGGCAGCCGTATTCAAAGAAGTTGAGGGTAGCTTTAAAGTGCAGAGTGACTTAAATAAGTTATTAGCTTGTGCTCATAAGTGGCAGATGACTTTTAACCTTAAAAAAATGCAAATTTCTTAACATGGAAATGAATAATAGCGAATTTAGCTATGAAATGGATGGGCATTGGCTGAATACAGTTAAGGATGAGAAGGACTTAGGGGTAGTAGTATATACGAGGGACGGTCAATAAGTTTTGCAATTCGGATATAAGGAAACGAGATATGAGGAAAAGTATTTTATTATTTTTCAATATAACTACCCTCGACTTCAATGCACTTGCGCCACTTGTCCCTGAGGCTTCGAATTCACGACAACCAGAAATTTCCCGACTGCTGTTCAATCCACTCCTGGACGGCGAGCTGGACATCTTCATCGTCCCCAAACCGGCGTCCACGCAGTGCAGCCTTGGTGCTGGCGGAATAAAATGTAGTCGCTAGGGGCCAGATCTGGACTGTAGGGAAGATGGTTGAGCTCCTCGAATACGCACTCGCGCAGGGCAGCTAGTGCAACTCTGGCCTTGTGGACATTTACGACGTTGAAGCCGATCATGGGGTGTGAGGTTTCTAGGGACCCAACGGGCAGAGACCTTGGTAATAGCCAAATTGCCGTGGATGGTGTTGATAACACTTCCATGTGTTATTCCAAGTTCTCGATCAATTTCTTCGACCTTCACCCGTCGATTTTCGAGTATCATCTTCTCCACACGGGCCACATTGTCCTCGTTGGTCACGTCTGACGGGCGTCATCTTCAAGGGACTCACGACCATGGCGGAACTCCCTATTCCAGCGGGCAATGGTTGCATAGGCAGGGGCGGTGTCGGTGTACACTGCAACCATGCGTTCATGGATCTCTTTTACATTCTTGCCTTCCTTGGTCAAAAATTTGATCACTGCGCGGTGCTCAACCTTCTACATTGTTGAAAAAATTGTGACTGACGATCTGCGATGAGCTACTGCTTCTTAAATAGACGCGGCAGGAGCGTGTGGCTGCAGGCCTTGGCTTATCATAACTTTTCCTAACACTCTCATAAACAGTCATCCCCCTTCCTCTGTTTTCCCTTACCGATTCGCAAAACTTATTGACCTTCCCTTGTAGGTCACTGAAGTTTTCAAAGAAGTGTATTGAGGCAAAAAATACAGCAAATAGGGTGCTAGGATACATTAAGTGGAATGTTAGCTGTTAGAGTAAAGAGGTTATCCTTAAACTCTACAACTCGTATGTTAGGCCACATTTAGAGTATTGTATACAAGCATGGCCACCACATTTGACACATGACATCAACCTGCTAGAGTTAGTACAAAGGAGGGCAACAAAAATAATACCTTCCCTGAAGCAACTTGAATATGAAGATAGACTGTGGCTACTAAATATGTTCTCATTTGAGAGAAGATGTGTGAAGGGAGATATGATTGAGCTTTTAAAAATCTGTTCTGGGATGGATAAGTTGGATTTTAGCAAGTTATTTGAGTTAGAAGGTAGTAATAGGATTAGGGGTTACCACTTAGGGTTGAATGTTAAAAAATATCTTTTCACCAATAGTGGTAGATTACTGGAATAGTTTGCAATCTGAGACAGTAGACAGTTCCAACTTGAATGTTTTCAAACGCAGATTAGATGATTATATGGGGAGGGAGGGTTAACTAGGGAAGGGGGGGGGTGTATTCTGGACTCATTCCTGTGGATGCAGTTTTTTATTATTGTATATTATGATTGATTTTAAAGAGTCTTGTTGGTGATGCATTTTGTTTTTGACACATTCCTGTGGATGGTTCTATGGATGCATTTTGTTGATGGGTTTTGATAGATGACCTTTGATAGGCCCTTGTGGCTTTTGTCATCCGGGAAATTATGTTATATGGTATGTTATCTTCGCCCCTCCAAATTGTACAGTAGCGTCACATTGTCTACATAATTTCGACCAAGCTGACTGCGTCACTTTTTTCTTTTCAATTTGCTTCTGATTTGGATTGGAAAAACTTATCGTTATGACTTGTAGTGGAAGGGAATTATATTTCGAACACTTTGTTGTTATATATATATATATATATATATATATATATATATATATATATATATATATATATTGGTGATGGAGTCGTTCCTCGGGAACCTTATTCGTAGTAGGAATATGAAGACATATGCGATGGTTACGAACATTTAATTTTCCGGACGTTTCGGTCATTAACGATGACTATCATCAGCGAATTCTAAATTTCAAAAAATATTTTTATAAAAATAACAATAAAACACCAATAAAAAACAAAAAAAGCAAAAAAAACAACAAAACAAAACAGGAGAGGAATCGAAAATGACAACTGAAAGCAAGACGTTAAAATTAAATATATAATCCTAAACCGTTGAAAGCAAATGGGTGAAAATCTATTAATAAGAATTTGGTTAATATCGTAAAATAACTAAATTAAATAATAATCCCACGAGTATAAAATATGCAAAATAAACATGAATTAAATTCTTATTGGAATACAAAAATTATAAACTATAGCAATAAAGTCGAAAGCAAGGGATGAAGAAATCTATTAATAAGAGTGACAAAAAAATGATTAAATAATCCCATTATCTTTAGAGTGCGTGGATGTCTGGCGGGCCGATATTATGTATCTTCGATATGCTTAAGAAGTGGAACTGAGCTCAAGGATAATAATATTGCTATCATTAATAAAATAGAGTTTTATTAATAATAACTATCAACAATATACAAAATGGAAAATATTGACATAAACAGAGAATGGAAAAGGTCGTGGAGCTCGGGCTAATCCGAGGATTAAAAGATTTAAAAAGGGTAAAACAAATATAAAGTTATATATATCTTTATATATATATATATATCTTTCATGAACGCGAAAGCATGATGAAATCAATCCAGCAAACCACAAGAAATAGAAAAACAGGATATTTTTTCTTCGAAAATGTTATTTCCTAATTCGCAAAATTTCCGTACAGGGATGGGATTCGAACCGTGCACACTGAGACAGCGAACATCCGCTTTGATCTCAATTAACCTGCCCCTTAAACGACTTGGATACGCGGAAGACAAAAATCTTCCGAATAAACAAGCTTTTAAGGTACGCTTCGCAAGGTCAATCGGAACTATGAAAGAGAAAGAAATTAATAGGGAATTTAAATGACAAAGGAGAGTTGAGGTAAACACGCGGCGAATATACATTTTATTATTCTTTCGCATTCATGAAAGATTTATACCAAGATTTATGGTATTATGTAGGTTAGACTTCTAAAAATATCTCTGTAAGAACTAAGCAACATCAAAATGCAGTATCTAAGGGATATTCCAATAGTACTTTGGCCGTCCACAGGCTTAAGATGGGTCACCAGATTAACTGGTCAAAAGCAGATACCATAATGCATATAAATGATTTTATTAGCATAAATATCTTTGAATCGTTCCTAATCTCCAGCACAAAGGAGATAAATGTAAATATTAGCCCCGGTTTGTTTTCCTAAGATCCAGTCCTATCTTTCTTGCTCAAATCAGACTTATCAGAGGTCATAAAAATCTGACCTTATAGGGAAAATATTGCTTTGTACAAATACGGTGTCTCTTTATTTTGCAAACTATTATGAGTTTGAAAATGTTAAGATAACGAAAGTACTAGCTCTAATCAATCTTTTCTTTTCCTTACGTGGTATACACAAATATTTATACCTATCACGTGTTACCTCTCGTGATTTTTACCCATATATATATATATATATATATATATATATATATATATATTATTTTGACGGAGTGGGCAGTCAAGGTCAATTGAGTGGCCTTCGCTCGTCTCCCAGCAGCGACATACGAGGGGGAACCTAAGTAGTTGAGAACAGGGGGACTAATCGAGTGCATGGAAGAATTTATCTACAGAATCGAGTGCAATTGGCCGTTAGTATAATAGAGAAGGTTGCGAAGCTATGGGGCTATGAAAAGGAGGTTACCAAATAATCTTTAATAATTACAATAGGTATACGATATATACAAATGGAAAAGATTGCAAACGGATACTAAATGTTTACAGGGATCAGACTAAAGAATTACAGGGAGGGAATAGATAGGCTCAAACGTGAGCACACGGGCGGCTGCTGTTGAGCCAATATACGAGCATACACTTGACGGTTGACTGGTTAAGAAACTACAATTGAGTCGCTGGAGCCTAACTTGGGGGTTGAGGCCTTATAAGACGACGCGGAGGATGGATGATTGAACGAATAAATCGTAATCGATGGAATTTAACCTCGAGGAGTGAATTCGAGGGAGTACTTGCGCCAGACGTGGTTAAAACCGAATCCAAGGATAGAAAATTGACTGAGGCTAAATTCCTTCAGTGAGAATTTTTGCCTTCTAGCTCGAGAAGGGAAAAGGGAGCTGAATCGAGGAAACGACGTGTCTCGTGCAGAAAGCGAGCCTACACTGCTTTTCCCGGCTGTGTCTAGCATTATATATGGGCCATCCGGAGCGAAAATGCCTCAAGCGAAGGAGGGACGTCTCCTTAGCCAAACACTCCACCGGGGGGATAAGGATGGACTCCTGTGAGGTTTCTTGATATCGCCTGGAGGCAGGCAGCGTCTTCTTGCGCCCACGCGCTTGGAATTCTTGCTCCTGCTTTATCGGTGGAAGCGACTCGATTCTCTCACGGTTCCCACGACTTTGCTCGCGTTGATCGACCTTGTGCTCGACCTCATGGCGGTATTATCATATATTCCTGACAATATATATATATATATATATATATATATATATATATATATATATATATATATATATATATATATATATATATAATATTTTGTCAGAGAAATGATAATATACATTATATGATCATGTAAGCAATCATATATAGTACTTTTATAAAGGGCTACAGGCAGAACGGATTTTTCCACTCATACGCGGTCACACTCACACGTATATATACTTACACACCTCTCACCTCACTAAGATTATGAAAAACGCCAGATCCGTACCGGCAAACGTCAGAACAGTTGCAGTTATTGGCACTAACCTGAAGACAAGAAAGATGCTGACTTTATTTACTGTCAGAGGGGTGTGAAATGCAAAATTGTATTCTCGAAATTTGAGATAAAGACTTTCTCTATCTCCCTGCACACACAGATAAACATCTTGTAGAGTAAGCTCCGCCCAACCCGTGTCATTGGTCAACAGTGGGCCACGCTCACGGCTATCGATACATTATATACAGCTCTGGGTAGAGCATAAAGGAGAGCCAATTGAGTCAAGAATCGAGAGAGATTAAAAGATAGTCAGTCGGTCAGACACTCAGGTATTCAGAAGGATAGTCCTAAATAGGCTTATACATTAATAGCCCTGCCTCAAATACCAAACACAAGTTCAATCAAATTCTTTCTACCTAAGCCTACCGAGTTCCCCGCCTATTAAAGAGTCTTTTGAATCCGCCTTCCGAGGGTACTTTCCCTAAGAGTATTCCAACCGGTCCTCTTACCCAGACTACTTCACTAAATTCAAGCAAGAGTGTAATCTCTCCCACAATTGGAGTGCAACTAAATGGTCAGCGCCCGTTAACCGAATACCCCAATAGCGCTACGTTGAAGTTAAGCAACATTGGGAAAGGTTAGTACTTAGATGGGACACAGCTGTGTCGACCTCCTCCGGTAAACTGGTAATCAACAACTTACAGGCCAACTGCCAGCCTACAGCCAGCGACCTCCAACGTGCTATTACTTACTAGCCTATAGACCAGGTACCATAGCTAGTGACCATCTGACATCCTATAAAATGAAGAGGTTGACAAATGAAGCACATGAGACAAGTTATAGTCTGACAGTTGCAAACGTATTTTATCTTGTATAATAACTATGTACAGCGGTATGTAGTGGTTCTAATATAAGGCGAAAATGAAGCAAGGAACTTCAAATCTTCTGAACAACGTTAGTTTGCTTCTCCAGACTGGCAGGCAAGCGGGCTACCTCACTTTGTCTCTTCTATGCGCCCATGTCGATGTAATTACATGTTGTATGGTGAACTGTCTTTTCACGTTAAATTACTTGAAGTCACTCAAAGATTCAAAGCAGATGGGGCCCATTGGCTTACCCTTTCACTCAACAAAGAGGTACCGATTAGTCCACGCATCATTAAAAAGGCAATTCTCTACCTCTCTTTGTGGTATAACTAACATATGAAAATGTAGAATCTTTCCCGCGGCACTTGAAGCCCTAGCACTCTAATGCTACCATCCCACCCACTAAGAACCATAATGAAGATAATAGCTACGTCGTTTACTAATTCTCTCGCCGCGGTGAAGGTTGTACATTTTCAGTGACGGATCCAGGCTAATTTTTTTGGGGGGGGAAGGAGGTTAACCTGAATTATTCCTTCTGAGTAGTTTGAGAAGAGGTCATTGATGAATAATGATGGTTATCTTACACAAAATTGATAATAAATAACGGTATCTCACACAAGAGTGAGCACCATCTCTCTCAGATCCGAATTATTTTCCATATATCATAAAATTATGAATTAGTTTATTGAGGTTTTGGGACGTCAGCTAAGGTATAATACTGAATTTAGTAATTATATTGGATCTCAACGGTTTAAAAAACTGTTTTATATACATATTTAGATTATTACACAACTCTTTCTCAATAACAGAATACAAGTGTAGCAGGATGTCCCTTATTTCTGATCACTCCACTCTTTGACACCACTTTTGTAGCGGTATGCTTTGTGGTACGTGAGTCACTTCTTTGATGAAGTAAGCTTTGATCTAAGAGTGCTAATTCGGTAGTTTTGTTTTAATGAAGAGCTATTTTAACACGTAAGGATAAGAGGAAACACAAGATTTATACCAAAATAAACATATATTTTGAAAGAAACAATTAAATATGACAAACAAACAGTTAACACATTTCTATCCTTGTCTCAATACTAAACTCGACTATTCCGCTTGTCATCTAGGCCTCTCACAATGCCGGCTATGACAAAAATAAACAAATAGGCTACAAGTAAACACACCAATTGCCGATTAGTATTTTTATCGCGACTCTATTTGATTTGCGTTAAACATTAAGTTAACGTACGCTCGTCTACAAGCAAATATGACCGAGGTTCACGAACAATGGTTTCTACTTCCCTTAAAACGTGAGACGTACTAAACTTCTACTATCGCAATATGAATATAAAAGTTCTTTCTAACTTATATGACAGGAGGTATTAGGGATTGCCGGATGTCGCTGGAGGGCTTATCTCTCGCTTTGGAGTGTTGTGGCCCATGGTTGAATTTCGTCGAGGATAGATGGCTTGACGCCTCTTGGTGTCTGATTCTTCAACGTAATTAAAGAGCGGAAGTTCGTTGGGGCTGGGTTCTTCTCCTCTCACTCTTACGGAGCTTGAGATGTAAGAGTCACTCAAGTGTGAGCGTGTTTATTTTTCTTCAGTCAGACTTCTTCTTAGTGTGTAAAGGATTCTTCGGTATGGCACCGATATAAAGCTTGACTATTTATGTTAATACGGCCCGGAAAGGGGGGATCGATTTTCTCAATCTGAGCCTATCGTTTCTCACGGGAATAGTCTTGTATGGCTGAAGGATCGATCTTCACGAACTGAGCCTTCTTCTCTCTTATCGAATTCTAATCTTCTTGTCTGGCTGAAGGATCGATCTTCACGAACTAATCCTTCTACTTTCGTATCGACTTCTAATCCTCTCTCTTTCTTTGCGGGGCTTATTTATAGGCGGATCACCGCCCTATCTAAAGGGGGAAGTGACCAGGCCACAGGGGGGGGGGGACGCGAATGGTGAGTTCGCATCTGGGAAGAGCGAGAATTGCAGAGGTTGGCACTTGGGTTCCCAAGTCGGCTCGCTAATTAGAGGCTCGCAACCGCACCGCTACTTGGCGTGCCTTTTGACTAGCACCCCCTTTGTTTCCATAATCACGGATTTATGGGTCTCGTAGGTAATTGGATCGTTAGAGCGTCGTTTAAGGGCCTTATGTGGTCGCCTTAAAACAGATGTTAGCTCCAACTGCCCAAAGCGGGGGAGAGATCAAACAGGGTAGGCAGTTACGGTTATTCGCCGGCTACCATTCCCATGCTTCTCCTCATGGGGGGGGGGGTCTTTAATGTACCTATACTCCTCCATGATGCTTAATGTAGCTACTTCTCTACAACAAGTATGGCTTAAAAAAATAAATATAAACATATACGAATCTGAAATTTGGAGGTGGATTCAGCCCCCTAGCCCCCCGGGATCCGCGCTTGTACATATTCTTATGTATGTTGTACCACAAACAACCTCGGAACTCACGCCTATCAGCACCGATTTAAACCAATCAAAATTAACGACCCCCTCTGCATTGGGTACCAAAGAAATAAAGTAGATATATCGGAAAACTTTAAACTACATATTATACAAGCTCCATAACGATTAGCACCTTGAACTTGTAGAAGCAATATTAGTAAATAAGTATTAAACTCAATCTTAATATAAAATCTAATGAATGTATACAAAAACTGTATATTGTACAAACTGTATCAAGGTAAGGTGTTAGATATAAGGCGGTTCGGTACCTTATTATATGTACATCTCGTTGAAATTTGAGATGAAGGAAAGTAAAGTTTTAGAAAAATATGACCTATGAGAATCCCCTTCCCCCCGCAACTGTAAATTTAATAATGGAATTTAATGAGTTTCTCTATTGAAAGTTAATGAAAATTAATCGGGTAAAAAAATATTAGTGGTAATTTGGTATAAGGTTGGGCAGATATATTGAATATTCAATTATAAAAACATGTATTCAAAACTTGGCGACATTAGGCAACTTTTAGGCGCATTAGAAAGAATGGCGAGGAAATGAGAAGATAAGTATTTTGGAGAATCAATATTTATATACATATATGTAATCCAATCTTCATTATCAATGGAATTGGAAGAAAGTATTTAAATATATATATATATATATATATATATATATATATATATATATATATATATATATATATATATTAATATATATATATATAAATATCTTTATTGGACGAATTTGAGGGTATCAAAGAGATGACTTGGCATTAAGGAACATTCTGGTCACCTCAGTGCCTTGGCAGGAGTTAAGTTTGTAGACCTGGTCGACTTGTTCTTCGGATGAGATGACTTATTCGTGGAAGACGGGGTCCACCTAAACGACCGAGGAAGGAAGTTTCTTGCCAAGTTAATCGATAGGAATGGCTTCTGGTTGTTTAGTGCTGCACGGAACGAGCCGGGCGGCCACTCGATGGGCAACAACGAGCAGGAGGCTCAAGACGAGCCGCGAGAGGGGGTTAATGTGGGACACCCTGCTGCAGGAGGCCCTGCTACACCGCAATCCGAGAGGAGTAATGGAACTCCTACCAGTGACGAAGAACCACTACAAGGGGAGAAGACCCAGGCAACGCGGAAGGCGCTTATGGTGATGCGTCCCCATCTGAAAACAGCACTCCAACCGAGTCGTTGGGAAACGCGTCGGCGGAAGGAAGGTGCGAACTAGTCAGCGTTCCCTAAAGAGACCCCGAAATAATTCTTCCTGCATGTCAATAGTTGCAAACCAATTCGTCAGAGCATACCACCGCTGAGATGACAATGGTGTATTACGGAGGTCGGAACCAGATATCGCCAACGTGTTGAACGACTACTTAGCCTCTGTATTTACGAGGAAAGCGGACGGTCGAGCTCCGAGGACGAAAGTTCATCTCGAAGAGGGAGAAAACCTATGCGAAATAGTCTTAGACAGAAATGAAGAGGCAGCCAGATTAGAAAACCTTAACTAGTATAAGTCTCCAGGTCCGCATGGCTTTCTTTCTAGAGTACTCCGAGAAGTTATCGAAGAGGTTGCTCTACAACTCACCACAATTTTTAACAAGTCTTTTGAAACTAGAGAGGTGCCGGAAGACTAGAGAATAGCAGACGTAATCCACATCTACAAGAAGGGACACCGCGAATGCCAGGGTAATTACCGGCCTATTAGTTTGGCATCCATCATAGTCATACTGCTCGAGGGAATAATCACAGACCGTATAGCGCAGCACTTATGTAGAGTCGCACAACCTTATCTTGTATTGTCAGCACGGATTTCACAAGAACCTTTCATGTCACACAAATCTAATAGATTTTTTTCACAGTATTTTGAATGAGTATGACCATAGTCGAGCTGTGGATATCCTATACCTGAAGTTTCGAAAAGCCTTCGATAAGGTACCACACTGAGGTTTGATAAATGTGGTCCGCGTCCTCGGCATTACCGGCAATGTAGCCGAATGGATAGAAAACTAGCTCTCGGGAGGGAGGTAACCGGTCAAGCTCAACGAGGTATCCTAGCAATGGGTGCCAATTAGTTGCGGGGTACCCCAGGGCTCAGTGCTCGGGCCTCTATTGTTCATCGTCTACATCAATGGTTCCCAACCGATTTGGGCTTATGGCCCCCTTAGGAACCCTATTTTTTTCTGTGGCCCATAATCATTACTTTCAATAGGTAATATGCAGTTTAACTCTACTTTAAAGGATAAAATATATTAAAACAGCTATTTGTATTCAGGTACAATTATATTTGTCACATATATAGGACTATAAACATAGCAAAAATTAAACAGTGGTTAACAAAAATGTAATACTCTTTTGAAATAAATAATTAGTCTTACAAAAAATAAAATCCTTTAGCAAAATGAAATAAATATATCATCAACTCTTTATTCATTCAATGCGATCCTTGTGCTTCATGCAGTTTATCAAGTTTTTCAATATCAGGGTCTATAGTTGTTAGAGACAGACTAAGATCACCTCTTCTTACTATTTCTAAGCGGCTGCGAGCTTTTGATAAGAGGTGTCACACTTTACTAAAACCTGACTCAACCAGATAAGAAGTAGGAAAAGCAATAAAATATAATTTAACTTCGTCCCAAAGCAAAGGGTATTTAATAGCAATTTCATGACTTATCCATAAGTTCCTGACACCATGCTTAAATCAAGCCAGAGAAGTTTGATCACTCTGTAACTCAATGAGGCTTTCTTGCAATATGATATCAACATCAGCTGCATTAATTCCAAATGGGTCTACCACCCAACCTGGAATGTCCAGTTGTAAAAGATCTCTGAACCTAATTTCAATATCACTATGCAATTTCTCCAAATGATCAATGTATACTAAAATATTATCTTCTTTCAGCTCAATCTCAATAGTGCGGAGGGTTGGAAACTGTATCAACTCTTTTCGCCCCGTATTTGTCATAAACAGCTTAATTTTTCCCATAAATGCACAAATAAACTCTTTGCAAGTTAAAATATTTGCATTTTTACCTTGTAGCTGTTTGTTCAAGATATTTAGCTTTTCAAATATATCTGTAAGGTGTCAGTCTATGTCACATTTGGTAGCAATGATTCTTACTCCGAGCTGCTTACCACCCAGAAATAACACAACACTATCCCAAAGTGCAATGAAGCAATTCAGACAATTGCCCTTAGAAAGCCACCGCACCTATGTATGCAAAAGTAGGCGCTCAAACCCTTCTTCACTGTTAGCACAGAGTTATAAAATTACTACAACTTTGAGGTATTAGCGTAAACAAATAAAAGTTACTTACATACTATAACGCCGAACCACTTGATAAACAGACTGTAAGGATTTAAAGTTCCACCTGAAGTATTTTCATCAAGCCAACAAAGTGCCAGGCGCATAACGACCAAGCGCACAATGGAGTGCGCTGCAGAATAAGCTTGTAAGATGCAAAATATTTGTGGCACCCTTCATGGATCTGTGGCCCCTCTAAGGCTTCAAATTTTCTTGTGGCATCCCTCAGATGTGCCATGGCCCTCGGTTGGGAAACCCTGGTCTATATCAATGACATAGACGAAGAATTACTATGCTCGATAGCCAAGTTCTCCGATGATAGTAAGTTGGAGGTAGTGTGAGGTCGCAAGAAGGAGTGGAAAGCCTGAAAAATATCCTTCTCAGGATAGGTAAGTAGTCCGAGAGTTGCAGATACCGTTTAACCTTGACACGTGCATGGTAATTCACCTCGGCCATGCTAACCTTCGAAAAAACTACTTTCTAGGCAAACAGCTGGATACCACTGAACTTTAGAAAGATTAGGCGTGCTAATTAGCAGTGACCTGAATTTTTACAAGCAGTGCCTCCGGGTAGAAAAGGGGGCCCGGAGAATGCTAGGGTACATAAAGAGACATTTTCGCTTCAGAAATAAACATATTGCCCTCGCCCTTGTACAACGCTCTAGTCAAGCCACACCTTTAATACACGTTCAATTCTAGTCCCCAACCCTGCGGAAAGACATCGAAACGGCTGGAAAGGTAATAGGTCAGGGTCACTAAATTAATCCCTTCCCTTAGACAAAAAGTTATCAGCATCGGCTACGATAACTGGGGATGGTCTCCCTGTAGACGTGCTGGTTAGGAGACCAGCTGATTAAAACTTAAAATAATACGAGGAGTTGAAAACATAGATACCAGGAGGCTGTTCACGTTGAACGCAAATGCTACACGTAACCACGGTTACAAACTGGAATTACTGCAATTCTAACTAGCATTTGCGGCAGCTTCTTCTCGTACAAAATCTGCGGAACGTGGAGCCATCTACTGCCAGAAGTGGTAAACAGTTCGTCAGTCAAACAGTTTAAATCTCGACTTGATGAGATAATCCACACCTTGGTATAGATTATAGTTTAGAGGCAAGTAGATAGGTTTCAACTTTTCAATAAAAATGTCCTAATTGTGTTCTTTTTCACAGCACATTCATCTTTACGATTTCTGGCACGCAAATGCGGGCGGGGAGAGCTTTTATTTATGCTATACTTTCTCTTATGCTATAGGTTAGGGACTTCCTAAAATAGTACCTCCACGGTATGGTCAGCAATGTCTTTTGAGGTACTATTGTTCCTCGTTACACTCTCTCTTTCTCTTTCTCTATCCCCACCCTCTCTCTATCCATTCTTCTCTCCATACCCCTCTCTCTCCTTCCACCCATCCATTCCCCATCCCTCCTCTCTCTCTTTCTCTCTCCAGCACGGCTTCCTAAGGCACCGGTCATACCTAACGAACCTTATAGAATTCTTTCACTTCGTTTTCAGTGAGCATGATCGGGATAAAGCGGTGGATGTTGTCTACCTAGACTATCAAATTGCCTTTGACAAGGTACTACACCACCGCCTTCTCCGTAAAGTGCGTGCGCTGGGCATAGACGGAAATGTAGCAGGTTGGATAAAGAACTGGCTAAGAAGCAAACGGCAACGGGTAGTGTTGAATGGACAAGCTTCTAATTGGGCACCCGTAACAATCGGTGTTCCCCAAGGTTCTGTCCTAGGACCACTGCTGTTCATCATCTATGTTAACGATATGGATGGTGAAGTAGTTGCGAAGATTTCTAAATTTGCCGACGATACCAAACTTGGCATGAACATTGCAAAGGAAGGAAATACTGCCCGCCTGCAGGAAGATCTTCGGAAGATTGGGGAGTGATCTGAGACGTGGCAAATGCCTTTTAACTTGAATAAATGCAAAGTGATGCATATCGGCCACCGAAACCTCCACTCAACGTATATCCTAAAGGGCACTGCTCTCGAAAGCACTGATACCGAGAAAGACTTGGGTGTAACTATAAATAGTGACCTTAAGTTCTCGAAACAATGCATAGAGGCGGAGAAAAGGGCCCAAAGGATGTTAGGCTATATAAAGGGCCAGTTTGGATATCGAAACAAGGAAATAGTACTCTGTCTGTACAATTCACTTGTTCGATCGCACCTGGAGTATGCTGTACAATTTTGGAATCCTCAATTTCGAAAGGACATCGCGAGATTGGAACGCGTGCGAGCCAGGGCAAAAAAACTGATTCCCTCTATTAGACATAAAAGTTATGAAGATAGATTAAGGGAATTAGATCTGTTCTCGTTGGAAACCCGTAGACTGCGTGGTCAGCTCATCGAAGTTTTCAAAATACTTCGAGGGTTCGACAATGTTGACTACAGGGATATTTTCAGCCTTAATGAGAGCAGAAAAAGAAATCACGGCTTTAAACTTGAGCTGAAGCGTTACAACCGCGATCAGGGTTGGGAAATTTTTCACGTACAGTACCTGCTGTAGCTGGAAAGCACTTTCGGTGGAGGTTGTCAACAGCAATTCTGTTGACCAGTTCAAGTCAAGACTAAACAAAGTCTTGAAAAGTGGCCGTTTAGGGAGGACGTAAGGCAATTAAGCGGGGATGTGCCCGCTCGACAGCTAGTCTAAAGGTACCCTCATTGAATGGACCGTAAGGTCTTCTTGGGTACTTATTTTCCTTGTAGCTCCTTGTAACTCTCTCTCTACCTCCCTCCATCTCTCCCACTCTCTGTCTGTCTGTCTCTGTCTTCTCTCTCTCTCTCTCTCTCTCTCTCTCTCTCTCTCTCTCTCTATATATATATATATATATATATATATATATAAATATATATATATATATCGCTCTCCCACTTCTAATTATATTTAAGAGGGCAGAGCGCGAAAACCCGGGTAACTTCTGGCCCATAAGTTTGACCTCCGTTGTGGGACAAATGTTTGAGGGCATAACAGCAGGAAATATTGTAAATCACCTAGAAACAAAGAACTTAATCTTGGAATCCCAACGCGGGTTTCACAGGAACCGCTCATGTGTCACAAATATACCAGAATCCTTTCATGGCATTCCGAGTGAATACAACCGTAGTCGGGCTGTGGACATTTTATACCTTTACTTTCAAAAGGCCTTTAATTAGTTGCCATACCTCAAGTTGATGTGCAAAGTCCGCGCGTTTGGCGTGTCCGACTGGATTGAGAACTGGTTGTCAGGCGGGCAACAAAGAGTCAGAATAAACGGGGTAGCCTAGAGATGATCCTCCGTGAGTAGTTGGTTGCCGAGGGTTCCCTGCTCGGTCCTTTCTTGCTCATCATCTATATAAATGTGTCATAGAATTAGGCAGTTTTTTGCCTATTTCTCGATTCCTTCGTATGTTCGGGAAAGGACTACGACAGCCCAAAATAATTATTGGAATTGAATTTCGTTGAGTGCGCTGGTTTTTGTTACTCGAATACTTTAAATATGGTTGGCCGGGATAGGTCTTATTTAATTAGGCTCTGGTGGTTGGAGGACTTAAACAAGAATTGCAAAAATAATCTTTAATTACACAACAAAACATATAATACAAATAATTACACTCTCTAGTTATTAATTAATTCAGCAATGGGAAAATTATCAATAATTACCAATAATTACTCATGCCGCAAGGGTTCAATACTCCGAGTATTAACCCGATAGGGTTTAGGAAGAAACTACGAATGAAATCCTAGCCTTAGGGGCACAATAATTCACTTTAGTTATCCGAGATGACTCGGGAGGAGACTACGTGACGAGTCTTAGTCGGAGGGCGTCGCACCGTCTCGACGAGGAAGGAAAAAGTGCAAATATCTTACTATTTGGGGGGGGGGGGGTACCACAAGTAGATTCTCGGGGAAGATTCTCCAAGTAGACACTCAAAAGGGGAAGATCCTTCTGTAGACGCTCCAGGGGGAAAACTCTTGTGGGACTGAGACTGTGCGCTTCCTCCGGACGGGTCCCTCGATCCTGAAGCCGTCGCTCCAAATAAGATCTTAGCTGCGGGCCGGTATGACACCATGTTCTATCGCTTGAGGATATGCGCCGTTAGTGGATGATTCCACAGACGTCTTAAAAGAGGCCAACGAATACCTTCTGTATTTTACGGGCTTGGCTCACTTGGGAGCAACGTAAAGACATCTCACCACCACGACATGGGGTCTTCTCCAAAGGGGCGGGGGGACGTCTTCGGGACTCTTCCTTTGGCGGATTCCGACGGAATACTGCCACGGTTAATTTTGTGACCGGGAATATATAGGTATTTGCTAACGGAAGCAATTAAGCCCTCCTTCATCGCCTCGGCGTTTATAGCTCGGTGGCGGAGTTTTGATGGTCCAATTGAACCGAAGAAATTCTCAGCTTATCTCGCCGGAAGTTTGCCGACGGGCGTAGGGCATTGTTTTTCCTGATAAGTCTGGTTTCACACGATTCCTTTAAACAAAATCTTACTCTCTTTCTTTGACAAATTAATATAGACGATGGGTTGCTTTGCTCGATATCCAAGTTCTCTGACGATACAAAATTACGAGGCCGAGTGAGCTCACGCAAAGGAGTGGAAAACCAACAGAACAGCCTTCACAGGTTATGTGAGTGCTCCGAGACTTGGCAGATGCCATTTAACCTTGAGAAGTGCAAGCTGATGCACATCGGCAATGCTAATCCTAGAGAAGACTACTAGTTTTTAGCTAGATTTCTATAGATGACTGACCTGGAAAATGACTTAAGTGTTTAAATCAGCTGCAACCTAAAGTTTTCCAGGCAGTGTTCCGATGTAGAAAAAAAGAACTATTGTAATACATAAAAAGGCATTCTCACTTCCAAAACAAGGAGATTGTCTTCAAATTGTACAACTTTCTAGTCAGACCTCACCTGGACTAAGTACACCGTTCAATTCTGCTCCCCTACACCACATAAGGGGATATATAAACTAAAACGGGTCCAGGCTCGGACCACCAAGTTAATTCCTTGACTTCAGCAAAAAGGCTATCGGGGTTGGCTTCGAGAATTGGGGCTTTGCTCTCTGGAAATCCCCCGATTACGAGGCCAGCTAATAGATGCCTTCAAGATTTTAAGGGGTGTCGAAAATTTGGACTACAGTAGGCTGTTCACGTTGAACATACACCAGATTCGTAACCATGGTTACAAGTTGGATTTCCCCTATTTCAGACTAGTATTTGCGGGAACTACTTATCGTATAATATCTGCGATACATGGAATCGACTTTCGGGGGAAGTGGTGAATAGTTCGTCTGTAGAACAGTTCAAATCTAGACTGGATTATGTAATCCATGAATATATATAGAATGTAGAGTCAAGTAAATTATAAAAGTAATTCAAATAGGTTCCAGCTATTCTATTAAAATTTCTTGATTGTGTCCTTTGTCACATCACATTCAGGTATCTTTTCCGGTTTCAGTTTAAATCTCGACTTGACGAGATAATCCACACCTTAAAATAGATGGTAACACCTTGGTATAGATTAGAGTTAAGAGGCAAGTAAATAGGTTTCAACTATCCTATAAAAAATTCCTAATTGTGTTCTTTTTCACAGCACATTCATGTTTCCGCTTTCTGGCTCGCAAATGCGGGTGTGAAAGGTAAGTGGGGAGAACCTTCGCCTGTGCTACGCCCTCCCTCATGCAACATGTTAGGACTTTTTCAAAATAGTACCTCCTTTGTATGGTCAGCAATGTCCTTTGAGGTACTACTATTCCTATGTGGCTCCTTATGACACAACACACACTCTATCTCTCTTTCTCTTTCTTGTCCAGTGCAGCTGTGCCGATCCATTCCTCCTGTGTTGACTAACGTGTGTGCTGTTTTTCTCTATTCTTGAATTTGTTTTTGCAATTTTAAAGTTAATTTCAATACTTATCTCACAGTTTTCACGAATTTTCTCTGCCTTTCACTTACCCGTGTTCCTTCTGCCTTTATTTTCAAATTTTAAATAGCGAAGTAAAATTAAACGTGTTCTTTGTTTAAAAACTCTTTACGCCAATCAGACTCGTGAGTCCTTTTGACACAAGGACGCCATATATTTTAACTAATTACTTAACAGGTTAATTTTCACTGCACAAGTGACGTCAGAGATTTCAACCAATCACCGAAAAGGATAAATTCGATCCCCGCCATATTGTTAGAGTCCCCCAAATCACTGTAAGTGAACTTATTTGATATTAATTAGAACTCTTAAAAGACGCATCACAGACGAAAAAATGCCGGGAGCGTTTTGCTTCGAATGCAAGACAATTAAGTGGATTATAAATTTCTCAGAACAAAGCTTTGAACAAATTACCTCCCAAAGTATATGCTTGTTTTGTAAAATGGCTGAATGACATGACAAAGAACAAAAACGATCTGATGAAACTCATTCATGAATTGGTAAACAAAAAGATGCGACTCCGCCATCAATGACAATCAAATAGCACACATCGATCAAAAAGTGGTGAAATTAAAACAATCTTTACTGTTGTTAAAAAATAAGATTTAACATAATACCGTTAGAGAAGAGGAATTCCTCACAGTTACTAATGAACGAAAACTTAGGCCTAAACCAAACGAGAATTAATGGGTTGAACTGCAAAATACGTTTTCAGAATTAAAAGTAGAAGATAATTATTTCATTTGCGACCCTTTAATATTAACAGAAATCAGATCGACTACTTCGGTGCAAAAAATTCAAGAAAGCGTAAATTTCGGTGTTACCCTGGAGCTAACATCAAGAAGATAACCCCCCCCGGAGATAGACAACTTACGAGGGCGGTCAATAAGTTTTGCAATTCCGATATAAGGAAACGAGATATGAGGAAAAGTGTTTTATTATTTTTCAATATAACTACCCTCGAATTCAATGCACTTGCGCCACTTATCCCTGAGGCTTCGAATTCCCGACAACCAGAAATCTCCCGACTACTGTTCAATCCACTCCTGGACGGCGAGATGGACATCTTCATCGTCCCCAAAACGGCGTCCACGCAGTGCAGCCTTGAGTTGGCGGAATAAAAAGTAGTCGCTGGGAGCCAGATCTGCACTGTAGGGGGATGGTTGAGCTCCTCGAATCCGCACTCGCGCAGGGCAGCTTGTGCAACTCTGGCCTTGTGGACTTTTACGACGTTGAAGTCGATCATGTCATGAATGATGTTGACAACACTTCCATGTGATATTCCAAGTTCTCGCTCAATTTCTTCAACCTTCACCCGTCAATTTTCGAGGAGCAGCCTCTTCACACGGGCCACATTGTCCTCATTGGTCACGTCTGACGGGCGTCCTGGACGGGCGTCATCTTCAAGGAACTCACGACCATGGTGGATCTCCCTATTCCAGCGAGCAATGGTTGTATAGGAAGGGGCGGTGTCGGTGTACACTGCAACCATGCGTTCATGGATCTCTTTTACATTCTTGCCTTCCTTGGTCAAAAATTTGATCACTGCGCGGTGCTCAACCTTCTACATTGTTGAAAAAATTGTGACTGACGATCTGCGATCAGCTACTGCTTCTTAAATATACGAGGCAAGAGCGTGCGGCTGCAGGTCCTGACTTGTCATAACTTGCCCTAACACCCCCACAAACAGCCATCCCCCTTCCTCTGTTTTGCCCTACCGATTCGCAAAAACTTATTGACTGCCCCTCGTAACTTAAAAAAACAAAAGTTTCCGGTAATAGCCAATGTCGGAAGCAACGAGGTCTTCTGCAGAAATAAATATGCCGTCACAGTAAAAGAAACTTGATGAGTATAGCACACTGGTAAAAAAAATCAAATCTAAAACTAAAATAGGTATGGTAATAGGCATACTACCAAGATTGAATTCAAATAGAGAAGCGTTGAGTCGAACAATCTGCATTAACGATTGCATAAAGAAAATATGTGAAAAATAAAATGTTAAATTCGTTGATTTTTGGCTCACATTTCTTCACAATGAGGAGTACTTCAACCACGATGGAACCCATTTTAGCTAAAAAGGCAAAAAAAGGAATATGGAGAGCTGCTCAATCTGAACTTAAGAAAACTTCAAGAACAAGCTAGGATCTCTTCAGAATCCCAGGAAAACTCGGAAAACGACTAAGGTGTAGGATAAGAAGCAAATGGATAATTTCACTTAAAGCTATCTTATTTAATGCTAGGTTAATTAGAAACAAAATTTCAGAATTCAAAGTATTAGGAGTATTAAAAAAATATGATACAATAGGCATCACCGAAAAATGGATCCACAATCATACGAGAGATTATATTACTGAATTTCAATTGGAAGGTTACAAAATGTTTCTCAAGGATAGAATTGATATATATATATATATATATATATATATATATATATATATATATATATATATATATATATATATATATATATGAGGACCTCCAACATATTGATTGCAATATAGAGACAGAAGTTGAAGTAATAGGAATAAAACTAAATGCAAATATAAACTTTTGCCTATAGAAAGCCACAACAATCAACTGAAACAGACATTGGATTTTAGGACGAGCGTGAGTAAGGCAGGAATCGTACTCATTATTCGCGACTTCAACTTTCCCCAAATCAATTTGTTGACGAAGAATTAAGATTCTGAAGGACAAAGATTACTAAATTTGAGAGACGATAATGGATAATCTGCTAACTTAATAGGTCACATAACCACCAAAAGGAGACAATATATTGGACTTAATCTTAACTGCAGATAGTGAACTTATTTCAAATGTAAACGTAAGCGATCGGCTTCGCAACAGCGATCACAACATAATAGATTTAAATTAAATATACCTCACAAAAAATTGAAAAGCTAATTTCATAGAATTAAGAAAAAGTCTCAAAAATTATAAAATAGGTGTTAGAGACTTAAACGAAGACTGGAATGATTTTAAAAACAATCTTTTAATGAAACCATACCAATTTTTTTCTGTAGTAGTGAGAGCCAGTGGGAAAAACAAAAAGTTCTAACTAGTTAACAAAATAAATCAAAATAGACATTAAAAAAAGACAAATCTTATAAGATGATCAAGTCAAACGGTTCAGAAACAAACAAAAAACAAATACTGTATATAGAACTCAGAAGAAAAGTAAAAGCTGGAATTAAAAGAGTAAAGCGTAATGAGGAAATGAGAGTAACATTAAACTGCAAAGAAAACTTCAGAGAATTCTTTGCATTGGTTAATAGTAGAAAACCAAGAGCAAACAGTATTCGGCCCAAAGTGCGT
Source organism: Ceratothoa steindachneri (assembly GCA_963969495.1). Classification (NCBI taxonomy): domain Eukaryota; kingdom Metazoa; phylum Arthropoda; class Malacostraca; order Isopoda; family Cymothoidae; genus Ceratothoa; species Ceratothoa steindachneri. The sequence continues at coordinate 67,414,906 of OZ018324.1, read as the reverse complement.
GATAAAGATATAGCCACCGCGCTAAACGAATCAAAATCTTATACCAAATATTAAGTACTTAGGCAATGAACCACTGAAAGTGATCAAAGAAGTAAAATAGGCATTAGTGGACCAAATAACGTATATTTTTGACTTATCCCTTGAGTGGGTTGTTAATAATTTTTAGGTATAAATCAATTTTAAATTGAATTAAAATTAAAGTATTTGAATTAAGCAATATAAATTGGTGTGGGAGATTGACTAGAATTTAATTCTGGATTTAATGTTTGAATAAATATTGATTTCAAAATGTTAAGATCGACGGATTTATCTTCAGAACCCCAAACCTTGAAATTTGAAGGGGACATTGACGAGGTGCAAGAATCCAAATGATTCCTTATTGAAGAGAATTCCAGTTTAGCAATGGGTCTAAAACCCCCTTATGTGTTTACACTTTGATAAGAAATGAGAGTTGATTTAAGACAATTATGTAAGAGTTGAGATACGTAATGGAATGAATGTATGATAATGGTAGGCGAGTTATATGTAAGTAATTATTTTAGGGATATGTACAATGCAGTAGGAAGTAATGCTAAAGTGGTCTGGAAAGGAAAATACATGAGTTAATTTACAGTATTTACATTTTGGGGAAACTTTCCTTTGCATACTTTAACAATGCTTAAAAAACAAACTTTTTTGATGCTGAACGCGAAGTACGAATGAAATCTGGTCTCTTTGAAATGAATGCGAACGAGAAGCAATGTTGACGAATTATAGAAAAAGTATAGATGTTTAAAATGGATAGGGAAACGTATAAATGTTAAAAATGTAGAGGATAAAGAGTGTTTAAGATGGAAAAATATATGCTTTTATGTTTGTTGGGAGTATAGGATATTTTAAGATGGAATGTAATCTACTACAAATTTAAAAAAACAGATTAAAATCAAAGCTGATATAAATTTAATTTTGAATATATATTTGTTGCATTATATATATTTTTTCACCTTTAATGCTCTTAACTATAAAAATATATTTGTATAATTACATAAATTATATAAAAGTCAGTATATAGACTCATAGAGGGTTAAGGATCCCGGCTGCTTCATTATGAAAAAATCTCTTAACTTCATCGAAGGATATCGATAGGTAGCTAGAAAAAGAAGAAAGATAGCGCACTTTAACTAAATAACTTTACTATAAACGCAGGGAAAACAATGCCGTATACTTAAGAGAATGTTCAACTTTGTTTAATGACAATTCTTGCAATATAAATAGATAGATCTTGAGAAAATTACATCAGCTGATTTCTTTTTATAAATTTGCTAAGTTTAAATTAATTTATTCAAGTAATCTAGTTTCATCCATTTAATTAAATTCAAACATTCAAATGTAATGTAGATTTAAAAAAAAATAGGGATGCCATTCATCGAAACGCAGGAACGCCTCGCCCAATTAGCAGCCGACACCACCTTACCAACTAGTCAGGTTTTAATGCCCCTGATATCCAATGAACTCCTCGAAGCGGCACACTACTATTTTTTGAGTGTAGTATCAGTTTATAAAATTCTATGGTTAGTAAAAATTTCAATGATCATGATGTATCGTTAGAGTTTACTATGTTACACCTATTATTAATCGATTTTTCTCTCCCACCCACCTGAGTCCTCTTCTGGGTCTGTTTACAGCTCACGTATGCATCCCAGATGTTTAGGAGACATTTTCCTCAGCTTTTCTCTCGCTTTCTAATTTAGCTTTGATGTTTATGACATCTTCCTTAACTTTTCTATCGCTTTCTAATTTAACTTTGATGTTTATGACATCTTCCTTAACTTTTCTATCGCTTTCTAATTTAACTTTGATGTTCATGACATCTTCCTCAGCTTTTCTATCGTTTTCTAATTTAACTTTGATGTTTATGACATCTTCCCCAGCTCTTCTCTCACTTTCTAATTTAACTTTGATCCTTTGGGTAATTTTCTCTCCTGTGCTTTTATCAAACTGATTCAAAATTTAACCACCAATTCTAATTTGTCTTTTAATAGAAGCATTTTTAACCTACCTCATTATGACACTGGTGTATGGTAATTTAGTTATAAGTGTATGTGATTTTCTGTTACTTGTGACAATTAATACATCTTTGGTAAATGAAGATAGATTGGATATTTACCATTTATTCTAACTTTGTTTTGATCCAAGTCTTATAGTCCAGAATGGTAATGATAGAAAAACAAGTGCAAGTGGTTCTCTAGATCATTTTTCCAATCATGACCAGGCACATATTTAAGAGGGTTTGATATCGAGGTCTTTTTGTATATAGAACAAAGTTTACAGACCTAAGTCGCGTGATCTCAATTATTTCAATAATTAAAAAAAAAAATAACTAACAAACATATCATCTGACCTTACGACCTCCAAAAATGTCAAAAACCTCATTGAAAATTAAAATGGTTAGCATCTGACCGACGGACCGACATAGTAACTTAGAGCCGGGTGCATGCGACTAAAAATGTTCCTACTCTATTACAGTGCAGCAGATCATTATACTTCATGATGAATTATGTAATTATTTAGTCTTACAAAGCCTTAAAGTTTCCAAATTTTCAGACTTTCGCAATTGGCTTGACTAAATTAATCTCTCTTGATTGATCGTGTTGCCTATGACGTGCAACGAACCGAACACAAACTTTCGTAATTTTTAAGATAAAAGTATTAAAAGTTTTAAGATTGCTCATTAATTAATTACAAACGAATTGGAATCTTTCTAAATCACTAATTCGTAATGATTAATTAAGCACAGTTATGAAGAACTGTAGCGAGCAAATCTTCTACTCGTAAATTAATTCCCTCCTGATCTGTGAATCCAGGAGCAGACGTTCTTTCGTCAAATGAACTTCTCAATTAAATTTGGGCATTGCTCTCGAACGCTTGTTTGAGCACATCTAATCAAGTATAATTGAGTGAGAGGGAAAAGGTAATTAACGAAGAAAAAGGTGGGGAGAATAATTAGCTCAGGAAAAGGCTTGATATTAGTTAGATATTTATGAAAGTCGGATGTAGGACACTAAGAGAATATCAAGTTTTTAGCCACTTGTTTGGGCACATTCTACACGGGGTTTCAAGTATATTAGTACACAATTTACATGAAAAAAGAATAAAAGGTGTGTAAGAAATGAAGCAATATATTCTCATGAGAATTTATATAGAAATAGAACGATATATATTCTTGCGAAATCATTCGAAATGGCCAACATTTGCCTTCACGACCTTCTCCAGGTGAGACATGAACTGGTTGCATGCCCTAATTTGGGAATCTTTTTCAATGGGTGACATTACCTCGTCAATGGCAGCTCTCAAAGATCTTAAATGTGGTGAGCAGTCACGCAATATTTTAGGAGGTTGCAGTCAGGAGAACTGAATGGCCACAAATTTGGGGCACAGTGGTGCAGGACGTTGTTAAATAACCACAAGTGTCTTCCTTTTCTTCTGTGCGAGAGGAAAGTCCTGCTAGAAAAAGTACAGCAATCTCCTGGTCACTTGGTCCATCTAAGGCTTGGCAACAGTCTCCAGCAGCTTAATGTAAACATCTGCATTGACCTTGAGGCTCTGGGGCAAGGCGTGACAAAGCATTACGTGACTCTCGCTGCTAAACACACCCAGAACCATTAAAGCGGTGAGAAATTTTCTGTGCTTGACCGCAAGAACTTCGTCTGTAATCTCACAAGATAACGCGTATGCTGCTCCTCTCATGAAAGCTAAACTCTTACTGAGCGTGTACAAGGTCAAGTAACTTACATTGATACGTTCATTAACTCTTAGACACCTGGAATGCAGTGTATGTTGATCTTGTTATTTAAAATGCAGATTGCATTTATTGTTTCTTGTTCTGTTGGTGACTTATATTTTAAATGTCTCATTCTAACATTGTAGAATCCTTTCAAACTTTATAAAATTAAATTATTTCCATTCTTTGTTGTGTTGTTTTTAGTTAATTTAAGTTCAATTCTTTCAGTTTATCATCTTTATAAAATTTGTGTATCAATCTAGGAATCAATTAAATAAGGGGACGCTTAACTCTTTCAAGTAGTATTATTTCATTTCGAAAATAAAAGGACCTAAATTATGCCCGATACTCTATTAAGACCGAACCAGAGGCAAAGTTCACACCTTTCGTTTGCTTTCAATTTTTTCCATGAATAAATGCAGAATTTTCTTCGATACATCGGTACACTGGTTGGTCAACTTCACATCTTTGCTTAACAAAATACTGTTTATTCTCCTCCCATACTTTTTACAGCATTAACAGTCCTTATTTGTTAAAAATGAGAAAATCAGTATCTATGAGATTATCAAACGACGAAGTAGGTACTTGTAAATGATCGCTGTTCTGATGCCTAAATTTCAACACTACAACATCTATGTTTCTCAAATAGGTGGGTGGGTGGGCGCGCTTCAACGCCACTAAAACTACTAATCTCCACCCCTTTATGATCTATTAAGCATAAAGCCACCCATTATTTAGTCCAAGCCTCCAAGCCGAAGGCCCTTCATATTAATGAGGTGCTATGTAGTGCAACAACTCGTCCGATCAGGGCTAATCCCTGGGCAGAAGGCCTCCAAGTACGCCCCCTCACGAAACTCCTCCCTGCACACCTATCATAAACAATATTATCCACTGCATCCTCGTCCAGCCCTATCTCTCTCAGACACATTCACATAATCAACCAACCTTCACGCAGGCTTTAATCCCTCCTCACCCTGACACTCACTCTCTTATAAGTTTATTCCCATCCATTCTTTTCATAAGACAAATCGCTTCACAACAGTGTTTGCCCTAAGCTTATTCACACATGGTCAACATTTCTTATCCAGTCGTTACTCGCTTTATTTACCTTTCGTACACCAAACATCCCTGTCAGGTTGGCAATTTGTACTGCTCCCATTCGAGATCTTTCCTCTTCCTTCCATATCATAGTCTCACTCCCATACACCAACGTTGGTATCAACAAACTCTCATGCAGCTTACTGGTACAATCCACACCCAAACACTTAGCATTCACTAACGCTCTCATCGGCCCAGTGAGTTTCCTACCATTTATAACTTCATCTCTACCACTACCACTTACAATACATCCTAATACTTATAAATCCCGCATCATTGCGCAATACACACCGTACAGCAACATTTATTGCACTTTGTTACCTCCTTCTGATAACTAAGCCTTAATCCCTTTACCGAATTCCACCTGACATCATGGCAGAAGATGGTAACTGTATGGTAGAATATTCTGAAATTGCTATGCTGTCTTAAATGAAGCGTATTCATTGAAGGGGGCTATGTTAATTCATTCTGAAAATTGAAGTAGCGCAAAGTATCACTACATTCTTCTTGCCACAACTTCTTTTGTATTATCGTTGGTAACTATGCCTTCAGCGGTGAGGAGCCTTGCAAACTGTGCACACGTCTTTCGGCACAACAAATATATACATACACAAGCAAACTAACACAAATAACAAGGCCAATTCAACCATACCTGAAAAATTATACAAACCCCGATAAAAAGATTGGGTAGGAGGGCAAAAAGGAACATGCATTTGCTCAGTTGACTCTCGTGCGAAGAACACCTCTCACGATTCTTCTGCACAGCTTTATAGCAGGCACGTGACTGTGCTGAGCCTTTATTCAATTTTACTCCACTTGCAAGGCACAACCATTCAATTTACTTTTGATAAAAACCAAGTATTAATGATATATTGACGTCTCTTAATGCTTTACTTTTTGTTCGTTTCACCATTACTGGTTCTCGCTCCTAATTTTGAGGTTATCAAATCCTTAATTGAATCCAATTCTAATTTTATTCGTTCATTTGCAAGAGTTTAGCGATGTGAATTACTGGTTTGAGGAAAGAAGAGGTAAGGGAGTAGCACCTACCCCTTGTTGTGGTCAGGACGGACCCCCACCACCTTTCGACCGTATGTATAATAAAACGAAATTAACGATCAGCGTGGCAATCACTGGTGAGCCCAAGGTTGCCAGGGGAAGGTGGAGGAGGGGGCTGTCGGAAAGTATTTTGTGTCTTTGATACCAACAACGATCAGGTAGGAACTTCCGTCACCCTGAGGTGAAAAGGATCTCGTTATGCGTCAGGGGTATGTGGATAAAACTATCCTTTATTAGTAATCCTTGGAACAGGGGAGAAGATTGTGTATCGTGTTTGGAAGACCGGAGATAATAAACAGCGGTGCTGTGATTACACCGGGAAACAATTTGAAAAAAAAATTCTGTTGAGTTAGATTTTTGTGCTGATTTAGACTAAAACTAGCATACTGATTCCAACTTTGTAGTCATCTTTTTTCTAGTACGTCTATTTTTTTATCCACAGCTTACTCCCCAGGGAAGTAAAATTCCACTGCTTAGCTGCAATAAGATTTGCCTGCTGATTACGATTGAATTCATCTACAGCTACGTGGCAACTTGTTTGTGCAGTCACTATTGAGACAGTGCTGTGAGAGGTGTGTGTTGTACGTCTTGTTTCGTTATCTGCTGTTTTTTTTTCAGCTTTAAAAGCTGGTAACTATTCCACCGTAGTGTTTTATTTACATAGGTATATATTTCCTTTGTTTCAGATCATGTCTGCTCCTGCAACTTCTCGTCGTAAATGCCTAAACAACCCTGACTCCTTCTGCTACATTTGTGGCAGTTTCACTATTCCAAGTCAGAGGAAAAACATCAGTGCATTTGTCAAACAGGCATATTTAGTATATTTTAAAGTAAAACTCGGTGATCAAGACAAGCCGTGGGCGTCCCATAAAGTGTGCAGGCATTGTGTCGAGAGTTTACGGATGTGGACCAAAGGAACACGTGAAAGGTTGCCATTTGGTAACCCCATGGTTTGGCGAGAGCAAAAGGAGCATTGCACAGACTGTTACTTTTGTTTAGTGAAAAAATCAGGATTTAACAAGAAAAATAAAAGTAAAATAGAATATCCTAATCTACCGTCAGATATAAGGCCAATGCCTCATTCAGCTGAAATTCCAGTGCCAGTTTTCGAACAACTACCTCCTCTAGAAGATCTGAGTGATGTTGACGAACGCAGTGACACAATGGTGCAGATTTCGAAATTCACGAGGATTCGGTTCGTAGGGGATTTGATCAGCACGAGTTGAATGATTTGGCATGTGATTTGGGCCTATCATAAAAAGCTTCAGAAATCCTAGCATCAAGACTGAATGAGAAAAACTTACTTAAACAAGGAGCGAAAGTATCATACTTTCGAACCAGGGAAAGTACATTTCTGCAGTACTTTCGAAGTGACAGCGGCTTTGTGTATTGCCATAAAATTTCTAGTTTACTGAAGGAATTAGGGATTTCAATCTACAATCCAAATGAATAGCGAATGTTTATTGACAGCTCAAAGCGGAGCTTGAAGTGTGTCCTTCTACACAATGGCAATTTATTTGGTGCAGTCCTTATTGGGCATTCTGTCTGTCTTCGTGAAGAACATGGCGATATAAAGAGGGTCATTGAGTTATTGCAATATGACAAACACAATTGGATCATCTGTGTTGACCTTAAAATGGTGTGGTTCCTTCTTGGTCAGCAACGTGGATACACAAAGTATCCCTGCTTTCTCTGTATGTAGGATAACAGAGCTCGAGGGAAGCATTGGGTTGAGACGAATTGGCCTCCAAGATCTGATCTTAAACCTGGAGATCCCAACATTTCCTGGTCTGTCAATTGAAAAAATCAAGGCCGGTGTGTTTGATGGTCCACAAATTCGACAGCTCATCAAAGATGAACAGTTCACCGGGACTATGTCAAATCTTGAGAAGAATGCTTGGTTATTATTCAAAGACGTCGTCAAGAACTTTCTTTGAAATACACGTGCAAGTAATTACACAGAAATTGTTCAGAATCTATTGAAGAGGTACAAGGTGCTTGGTTGCAACATGAGTATTAAACTACATTTTCTGCATTACTATCTTGCCAGCTTTCCGGATGATCTTGGTGCTGTTAGCGACCAGCAAGGTGAACGATTTCACCAAAATTTGAAGGTTATGGAAGAACGTTATCAGGGTAAATGGGATGTATATATGATGGCTGACTATTGTTGGAGCATCAAACGCGATAGTCCTCAAGTTGAACACTCCAGAAATCTTTTACCTTAACTACTTGCACTCAATTATAATTATATAATTACAGTAGCCATATCCTTTGTTAAAACATAATAGTGTTAAATAAACATTGCAATAATGCCTGTTTCTTTCATATTTCATTGTATGTCGATATTTGAAAAAGTTCAAAAACTTGACGTGATAGAGAAAAACGGAGATCAGTTTTGGATTCAGCTCCGAAAAATTAGTTAAAAACAGCTGTCAGCTCTAACTCAACAAAAATTGTGTTCCCCATGTTATCTATTTGTGTTATGATCGGTGTAAGTTTTTTTACTCCCGCGGAGATAAAGAGAGCACACCCATCAATCGGTAGGCAGTCATCAAGAGAAGCGCCAAAATTTGTATCCGAGAAAACGAATGCCGTATCCTCTAGGTGAGCGACAGCTCAGCCACTCATTGTTTGGATTATTTGTTAATCAGGGAAATATGACGTTTTTTTATTCACTACGTATGAATAAATAACAACGTAGTAACACCCTTTGATAGAAAAGAAAGGTGGATAAAAGTGGCAAAAAGAATTATGAAAGAGCTCGTGTCTAGGTCAAAAGAGCAAGGACAGACGTGGCCCATATCTGTCAAATAGAGTTTGCAAAGTTGTCTTTTTGACTCCAAGGACAATTTCGAATAATGTTGATAATTTAAGATAAAAGCATGAACGTATTTTCTTCTTCTTCCTTAGTATTAACCGCCTTGCACAATAACTGGGCGTTGGCGTTGATGATTTTGGACACAAAGCAGAAGAGTTTTCTTCATCTTTAGTATTAATACAAGTGCCCAAATAACTTGGCATTTGCGTTGGTGATTTAGGAAAAGAGCGCGAAAGCTTTTGTTCTTCTTTATTACTAACCCTAATGTCCAATAATTTGGTATTGGTGTTGATGTTTTAGGTTAAAGTGAGAAAGTTTTTCTTCCTCTTTAGTATTAACCCTATTGCCCAAGAAGATTTATAGGAAAAAGTGTGAGAGATTTTATTCTTATTTAGTTCTAACTGGGCGTTAGCGTTAATGATTTACGACAAAAAGCGTGATAGTTTTCTATTTTTTAATTAATAATTCAATTGCCAAATAAGTGAAGGTTAATTTTGATGATTCAGGCAAAAAGAGTGAAATATTTTCTTCTTCTTTAGCATTAACCTTATTGTCAAATAATTTGGCTTTGGCGTTGATGATTTAGGACAAAAACCGGGAAATCTTTTCTTCTTCTTTAGTATTAACCCTATTGCCCAAGAACTAGGTGCTGGCCTTGAAGATTTATTAACAAAAATTTTAAAGATTTTATTCTTCTTTAGTACTAACCTTATTGTCCAATAACTGGGCGTTAGCGATTTAGGACAAAAAGTCTGATATTTTTTCTATTTTAAATTAATAATTATATTGACAAATAAGTGAGCGTTAATGTTGATGATCTAGGAAAAAAGAGCGAAAGCTTTTCTTCTTTAGTATTAAGTAACCCTATTGTCGACTTATTTGGCGTTGTGGTTGATGATTTAGGACAAAAAGCGAAAAGGTTTTTCTTTTTTGTATTAAATATATTTCCCCCATAACTGGGCGTTGGCGTGGATGATCTAGAAAAAATAGCGTGAAAGTTTTTCTTCTTCTTTTGTATCATCCCTATTGTCAAAGTACTGGGAGTTGGCTTTGATGATTTAAGATAAAAAGCGTTAAAGTTTTTTTCTTCATTAGTATTAACCTTATTGCCAAATAACTGGGCGTTTGCTTTAATATCTTCATTACAAGAGAGGTTGCACCCGTAACCCTGAAAGAGTGAAGTCTAAGGCAAAAGTGGAGAAGAATTTTCGCGGGAAGGTCTGAGCCATAGTAGCTTGGCACATTAATGTAGAGTGGCGAGATTGCAATCGGACAGCTTATAAGCACTGTTGGCTTAGTGAGTCTTTTGGAGGGCCTCAGGATGCCAGACTCGACGAGTTCCCAACGACGCATGGAAGGTGTTTGCAACTTGCCACACACTCCGTTTGCTCTTCATTTTTCATCGCCTTTCTTCCTAATAATAAATAAAATATTTTTTAATCTGATGTTTTTAAGATGAAAAAAAAGAAGGCAGGTTCATATTATATATATATATATATATATATATATATATATATATATATATATATATATATATGAATCCATTAAACCACATTGAAAGAGAAAACGGAATAATTTTTCCTTGCAGTAATATTTTTATTACCTTTTTTCGAAAAAAATCCGTGCAGGGAAGCAGCATACTTTTTAACTGTGATCAAAGCGGTGCTCGCTGCCTCAGTGTGCCTGGTTCGAATCGCTTCCCTGCACCGATTTTTCGAAAAAAGGTAATAAAAATATTACTGTAAGGAAAAATCATTCCGTTTTCTCTTTCAATGTGGTTTAATGGATTCATTTTCATCATTCTCTCGTGCTACTTTGATATATATATATATATATATATATATATATATATATATATATATATATATATATATATATATATAGACAGTGCCTGCGAAAAGTATCCGATCACCCATAAAATTTGAATTTTTAACATAAAATAATATGTTAAATATCGACTAACCTTATATTAGTATTTTGTCATCTTTCCTTTGGATTTGATAAAGTTTTGACAAACTTCCAAGGATATTTCGTTGCACCATACCTTTATGATGGCCTCTTTTAATTTTTTGACGGAGCCAGTGTCTTGCTTTCAACCTTATTGTTTATTATTAGCCATAAACTTTCTATGGGATTGAGATCTGGGCTATTACCAGGCCAATCCCAAATATTAAATTTATTACCAGTAATACATTTTGTCACAATTTTAGCCTTGTGACAAGGTGCCCCATCATGCATGAATGTTTCTTTCTCATGGAATGTCATTACCGCTGGATGTTTCTCCTGTAACATTGCTAAATACCGTGCGCCATTCATAGTTCTGTTCTTAGGAAGGAAATTTATGCTTCTTCTCCTTTGTAAACTGAAAAAACACCAAATCATCACACTTGGAGGGGTTTCATTGTCTTTTGGGTGTATTAAGGGTCTATTCTATTTGAGCCCATGGGCTGACGAATCTTTTTAGGAAAGCTTCTTAATGTTAAAAATTTTGACTCATCGCTGAAGAAAACGTTTTTCAACTCCTCAAAGTCCAATGAATGTATTTTTTTTTACAAAATGAGACACATTTGTTACGCATTTTTTCATTAATGACTGGTTTATTTTCTAGATGGCAAGGTGGTAATTCAAGTTCTTTTTGTAGCCGCTCGTTGATAGTCCGTTCAGAAACATCAGATAATAAATTATTTATTCATATTAAATTTTAGTTCTTTCGCAGTTATTGTTTGATTATTCACTACTAAACGTTTCATAAGCATGTCTGTTGGCCAATTTGGTTTTCTTGGTCCGTCAGATCGTTTTTTAGGTACTGGCGTAGATAGGCTAACATTGTTTTTAGCACGTGAAACCCATAAATTAACAGTATTTTGGGCTATGTTTAATTCATTAGCTATCTGTCTCTGAGGATTTCCATATTTATGAAGAGGAACAATAACATCTCGACTTGTTTCTTAGCAGACATTGGAAATAAATTTTATTTAGACAATTTTCTGTAAAAAATCACAAAATAATAACGAAACGACAAAAAACATGAAAGCGGACAAATTTGACACATGTCCACACATAACGAACGTTACCACAATACTAACTTAAGATTGCATTGGAAACTGTCATATAAGAGAGTTATATGAAAGCTACCAGATGTCGCTAGAACAAATAGAAAGTGAATTATGCGTCTGTGAATATCATTGAAAATAATAGAAATTTTGAGGGTGATCGGATACTTTTTGCGGGCACTATATATATAGCTATACAATTATTTTCTGATGATGTAAAGTTTCTAAGGGATGCCGCTAGCTTCATAAACACTAATAAGTTATAGGAAGTCATACCATATATCTGGGTGGCATTAAGAATAATGCTTACAATACTTATTACTGTGGCCGCTAGCGAGAGAAGCTTTAGTAAACTAAAGTTAATAAAAACATACTTACGGTCATCCATGTTGCAAGACAGAATGAATTCTTTGGCAATTTTGTCTATATAAAATGATATTGCAAGGAATATAAATATACAAAATGGCAGGAAAAGATCGGCTGATCTAAAGGTTAAGAAAAAATGTTTTAGGTAGGCTCATTGTTCATACTGTCCAAAATCCAGGTTGAGAAAAACAATATTATTGTTCATTATTGGTAAAAGAACAATCCAGGTAATAAACTCATTTATATTATTCTATATATTTAGTTTTTTGCTTGTTAAAGTTTTTATAATTATACTTAGAAAAGGCGCGGAACATCTGCTTGCTCAGGGTGCCAGCAAACATAGTGCCGGCCAACATAGTGCCGGCCCTGCCCTTCTTTCTTAAATAGTACGCAGAAAAAGAAGTCTTGGTTTGGATTTCTTGTGAGTTTGCGCATCTCGTGAACAAATGCTACAGAGTTGCATTGACTCTAAACTGATGCAGGACTGTTTGTAGGAATCACAAATTTATCACTCGGTTTGGGTCAACTTTGCGGTGGCTACCTCGGATGAAGGACCCTACTTCCGCTCCATCACTATCGGTTTGTTTCCCTTATGTTGACAATTTTTACAATCTTGTCTTTATCATATAATCATTTTCATTTCAAATGCAAACCGATATTATGTTCTTTTTACTTGGCTTACAAATCTATTGCCACACATCAGGCCATTTTTAAGACACTTTTCAACGTCGGTATTGAGGTTTTTTGCCTATAAAATGCTATATATACATTTCTTTGTAATACTCATACATTTTTTAAGCTTATAATTTTTAGCGTGCCTAAACTTACCTGATATTTTTTTCCTAAATTTAGTGCCAAATAGAAATTGCCACAGAAAATTTCAATGGAGAAATTTTACAGAGTTCGAATCATTAGAATCAATTTCTAGATTACAGGTTCTCTGGTACGGCGATAAATGAAGATCCCCCATGAAAATGCAGTAAGTGTTTGTGATAGAACGGGTTGAGGCCGCGTTAATTTCAACCACTATCACATGTTATTTAAAACCACGATGCTCCCCACGTGCATCGTCGCTTTGAAGCTGGGCGCCTTATCGCAGCCACCTGAGTCAATGTTTAAACAAGGAGGTTTATCTTCCCCCGTTCGCCCCCATACGCCGACCTCGCCAGATTGAGTTAGGCTTATGGGCAGATAAGGCATTGTTCACAGGCTCGGCTGTGCATTCCATCGAAGCTCCCACTCCATTGTCCCCCACGCCAAGGGAGTGTCCTGGCTATTTATATGGAAACTTTACCACTAAGATCAGATTGGAGATCCAGATTTTCGTCGCGAAACATCATTACGACCCTCTCTCACTTCGTGCGCCAAGGGACCTCGACCTCGAGATTCACCATCACTTGTCCAGAAGAAGGACAAAAATCCCTTGAGTGCCAAAGCTCGAGCCTTTGCGACGCCGAGTCCAAAAGGCTTCCCCCTTGTTGTTCAGAGGAGAACAGCATTGGAACAGCCATTGTTCGTTCGAGCCCCGTTGGCAAGAAACGGCTCTCACCCTTCCCCCTTGTTGTTCAGAGGAGAACCGCATTAGAACAGCCATTGTTCTTTTGAGCCCTTCGCCAAGAAACGGTTCTCACCCTTCCCCCTTGTTGTTCAGAGGAGAACAACATTAGAACAGCCATTGTTCTTGAGCCCGTAGACAAGAGACGGTTCTCACTCCCCCTTTTGTTCAGAAGAGAAAAACGTAGAACAGCCATTGTTCTTTTGAGCCACTTCGCCAAGAAACGGTTCTCACCCTTCCCCCTTGTGTTCAGAGGAGAACAACATTAGAACAGCCATTGTTCTTGAGCCCGTAGACAAGAGACGGTTCTCACCCCCCCCTGTGTTCAGAAGAGAACAACGTAGAACAGCCATTGTTCTTCACGCCGTTCGTCAAGAAACGGTTCTCATTCCCAAGACGCCACGTCAGGATCATTTAATCTTTTCCCCCCCTTCGGCTGGAACTCGCCAGCGGACCGAAAATTTCTTCACGTCGCCTTCTCTGCACAACAAGTGTAAATTACGTAAGCTGAACGTTACCTTTGAGTATTTAACCCTTTTGTCAATTCTATCCTGTGCTTTAAATGGTTTAGCGAACCATCACCTCCCTTTAACTTTATATTTGTTTTACCTTTTTAAATCTTTTAATCCTCGGATTAACTCGATTTCTCCCGACCCTTTCCATTCTCTGTTTATGTCAATATTTTCCGTTTTGTGTGTTGTTGATAGTTATTATTAATAAAACTCTATTTTATTAATGATAGCAATATTATTATCCTTGAGCTCAGTTCCATTTCTTAAGCATATCGAAGATACATAATATCGGCCAGCCAGACATCCACGCACTCTAAAGATAATTTAATTAAAGAAGTTCCCTCAACGAATAGTTATATATGGTATATCGTCGAGAGTCCATTCTACGACATATATATATATATATATATATATATATATATATATATATATATATATATATATATCATATAAATTTGGTATCAAGTGTGTAAGGTTTAACGCTATATCTTTGCAAACACTGGTCTCAGTCGAGTAAAGCATAGTGTTATTCGTTATAATAATAGAGTATAGTAGTTCCCTTTTGTTTTAACGATTGCTATCCCCTTTTTTTGGAAACTTAAGAAGCTGGAGTAGCTCAAGGAACTGTTATAATAATTTGTTTGTATTTTTTTTTTGGATTTTAATCAGTGGTTATTTAGATCGAGAAACCAAGTACGAATAGGTCTGTGCCCATATTTAGGTAGGCTAATTCTCTAGAAGGCATAATTCTTGTTGCAAGGAATTTTAGTTGGTTGACTAGTGCGCCCCCAAGTGCAAAGATGACTCAGTTCAAAATCTTTAAAGCGCAAGGAGAATCCTTGGACTCTCCGGAAAAGAACTAATTGAGTACGTTCAAGAGGAGCAAAGAACGGTAAGAGAAAAAGAAATCCAACGAAAGAAAGAGAAAGAACAATCCAACGAGAAGAGAAAGAAAGAGAAAAAGAAATCCAACGAGAAGAAAGAGAAAGAGAGGAACGGGGAAGACAAGCTGAGCTTCACCATCAGATTGAATTAGCTCGTGTTGAAGCAGAAATACAGTCATCCAGTTCCCGTTCGGAAGCCTCCCCCTCCCCAATCTCTCACTAAAGCTCCCCAATTTCAAGGATGGAGAGGATTTCGGAGCCTTTTTAGCTCACTTCGAAAAGATCCTCGAAATCAATAACATGGATCTGGAGGCTGAAGGTGTAGTCAGATTACTTCCCTTGTTAAATTGTAAATTGCGCGAAATTTTTATATCTTTACCATCTGAGTGTACAATTAACTACAGCACCTTAAAAGCTGAGTTATTGGCCGCTCATAATATGACTCCCGATTTCTACCGCTAAGAATTTCGAGGAGGTCGTATTAAACCCGGACAGACGTTCCGCCAATTCGGATACATTCTTCAGAGGAATTTTAAATTTTGGTTAGAATCCTCAAAGGTTGATCCGAACTACGAGTCCTTAACAGACTTCGTGTTGCGAGATCAATTTTTGGCGTTTCTCCCGACGGAGATCCGCGCGTTCGTCAAGGATCGTCGGTGCCAGACCTTTAAAGAATGTACCGAAGAAGCGTCTTCTATGCCGCCAGCCATAATTTATACTTAAAGGAGAATCGAACTTCTCACCAACCTCCAAACCAGGAAAGAAGGAAGAATTCGCGCCCCTTCCCAGGAAAGCCGACGAAGTTTCCGAGCCCCGTAAAACCCCAAAACTTCATTCTCCAAAACCAACAACGGGACTCCAAACCTCCCGTTAAGATTTCTCCTCCATCTCTCTTCCCGAAGCGACCAATCATATTCTTCACCTGTGGTGTAGAAAACCACATGAGCTGGAATTGCCCCCAAAATTCTAGGCTTAAAAGCGGACCAGCCCACCAAGTTCACCAGATTAATGCCACCCCGGCTCCCCCGGTGGTGCAGACCCAAGCAGAAACTTCTCCCCCTCCGGTAGGCCACCAGGTAAATTTTATTTTCGATAAAAGTTCATCGGGAACTTTGAAATATGAGGAGGGCAGCGTGAACGGCTGCCGAGTATCGACTCTCGTCAGGGACACAGGATGTACGTGTTTCATCGTGTCTGACGAACTCCTCCCCCCAGTGGACCCTAACCACGAAAAGTTGCGGTGGTACATGACTACCTTGGGCGGGCGAACCAATTCCCCGTCGTTAGATGTTACCTACAGTGTCAATATTATGATGGCTGGGCTGAAGTCATTTCAGCAACCATAAAATTCTGTTCTGTACTTATAGGACAGAGCCCTCAAGTAAGCCTCGACCCTGTGTCCCAGACCGCCCTTACTCGAGGTCGAGCTAAGAATGAAGCCCAGGAGTCCGTCCCCCTAAGAACCCCGTTACCGTCCGATTTCTCGGAGACCCTTAACCAGGACTTTAGGACGGCACAAAAGGAGTATGAATCACTAACACCCTTAGGTGATAAGGCCCAAGACAAGGACACGGAGACTGTCCGTGGACCCAAAGAAAAAAAGTACCCCCAACGCGCCCATGGAGATGCCTTCGTAGCACTGGACGAAACATCGGTGCTTGAAGAGGATTACCCCGCGGAGTCCCTTAATGTAATCCAGGCAGTGTGCATCCAACCTGATGCTGATTACCCTCCTCCTTCCCAACAGACGAGTCTTTGGAACCCTCTGACCTGGATATTGACGCGCAGCTGACACCACATCAAAAGAGTCAGCTACAAGAACTATTTAAATGGAGTCACCATTTAACCACCCTATTAGCTCTTTTCGAGCGACTGCGCGAAAATGGCCTCACCATTGGCCCCAGCAAATGCCATTTTGCCCAAGAAACCATAAAATACTTGGGTTTCAAAATAGGACAAAGCAAGTTAGGTCCCCAAGAGAACAAGATTAAGGCAATCGCCGACATGCCCCTTCTGATTACAAAGAAGAAATTAAGATCGTTCCTAGGATCAGCTTCGTACTATCGGCGATTCGTTCCGAATTTCGCTGCAATTTCGGCGCCCCTCAGCTCCCTTTTAAAAAAGAATTCACCCGATCGTATACGTTGGAATGATGTCGCTATTTCCCATTTTAATCAGCTCAAGAGTAAGTTCATTTCTGCCCCCATTTTAAAGTTGCCCAACCCGGAAAAATCCTTTGGGATTAAGACCGACGCGTCCAACGAGGGCATTGGAGGTGTACTCCTTCAATACGAGGATGACGGAACGAGTCATCCAAGTGCATATGCTAGTTGTCAATTATTATTACCACGCGAAAAGAGATATGCCACTATAGAGAAGGAAGCTCTATCAATTATCTGGGTTATAGACAAATTCAAAATGTACTTGATAGGAAAAGAATTTCAGATAGGAACCGACCACCGTCCGTTAGCCTATATTAGGAATGTGCGACACTCCAACGACCCAATCATGCGCTGGAGTTTACTCTTGCAAGAGTATCAATTTAAAATAAATTATATAAAAGG
The DNA here is from genome assembly GCA_963969495.1 of Ceratothoa steindachneri. Taxonomy (NCBI): domain Eukaryota; kingdom Metazoa; phylum Arthropoda; class Malacostraca; order Isopoda; family Cymothoidae; genus Ceratothoa; species Ceratothoa steindachneri. The sequence goes on along the minus strand of OZ018324.1, from coordinate 67,397,234 downwards.
TTCCGATAACCAGGTCGCTGACGCACTCAGTAGGAATGAGTTACCGAATAGCGTAGAGTAATTGTATTCATAGGATTAGTATCTCCATGTAGGTATATACCGTGTTGTACGACTTAAATTAGATTCTCTTGTAGTATAATTAGTTAATGTATATGTCTGAATTTTGTAACGCTCAATGTCTATTTTTTTTGTATGTATATATATTTGTACCCATTAACTTACGTATAAATTATTTTGTCCCGTTTGTACTAATTTTATATCATTTCATTGTTCCATGCCCCTTTTTTTTATTAAGTTGTATTAAAGGTTATTTTCCCCTGTAATCAAAAGATCAAAATAATCATATGTATTGAGGTAATACTAGTTAGGTGCAGGAAGGTACGGTTGGTACAAGAATACGAGTTCCCCACAACGGAGCTCTATCGTTGTCCCTTCTCTCTTTTTTTTTCGAAGTGACAACTTCCCCCGGAATGGAGGGGTGTGATAGAACGAGTTGAAGCTGCGTTAATTTCAACTTCTATCACATATTATTTAAAACGACGATGATGCCCACGTGCATCTTCGATTCGAAGCTTGGCGCCTTATCGCAGCCACCGGATGTCAATGTTTAAACAAGGAGGTTATCGTCTTCCCCCAGTTCGCCCCATACGCCGACCTCGCCAGATTGAGTTAGGCTTATGGGCAGATAAGGCATTGTTCACAGGTTCGGCTGTGCATTTCATCGAAGCTCCCACTCCATTGTCCCCCACGCCAAGGGAGTGTTCCGACTATTTAAATGGAAACTTTACCACTAAGATCAGATTGGAGATCCAGATTTTCGTCGCGAAACATCACCACGACCCTCTCTCATCTTGTGCGCCAAGGGACCTCGAGATTCACCATCACTTGTCCAGAAGAAGGACAATATCCCTTGAGTGCCAAGGTTCGAACCTTCGTGACGCCGAGTCCACAAGGCTTCCCCTTATTGTTCAGAAAGAGAACAACATTAGAACAGCCATTGTTCTTCTGAGCCCGTTGATAAAAAAACGGTTCTCACCACCCCTGTTGTTCAGAAGAGAACAACGTAGAACAGCCATTGTTCGTTTGAGCCCTTTCGCCAAGAAATGGTTCTCACCCTTCCTCTGTTGTTCAGAAAGAGAACAACGTTAGAACAGCCATTGTTCGTTCGAGCCCGTTGACAAGAAACGGTTCTCCCCCCCCCCTGTTGTTCAGAAGAGAACAACGTAGAACATTTATTGTTCTTTTGAACCCGTTCGCCAAGAAACGGTTCTCGCCCTTTCCCCTTGTTGTTCAGAAGAGAACAACATTAGAACAGCCATTGTTCTTGAGCCCGTAGACAAGAGACGGTTCTCACCCCCCCTGTGTTCAGAAGAGAACAACGTAGAACAGCCATTGTTCTTCACGCCGTTCGTCAAGAAACGGTTCTCATTCCCAAGACGCCACGTCAGGATCATTTAATCCCCTCCCCCTTCTGCTGGAACTCGCCAGCGGACCGAAAATTCCTTCACGTCGCCTTCTCTGCACAACAATTATAAATTATGTAAGCTGAACGTTACCTTTGAGTATTTAACCCTTTTGTCAATTCTATCCTGTGTTTTAAATGGTTTAGCGAACCATCCCCTCCCTTTAACTTTATATTTGTTTTATCTTTTTAAATATTTTAATCCTCGGATTAACTCGATTTCTCACGACCCTTTCTATTCTTTGCTTATGTCAATATTTTTCGTTTTGTGTGTTGTTGATAGTTATTATTAATAAAACTCTATTTTATTAATGATAGCAATATTATTTTCCTTGAGCTCAGTTCCACTTCTTAAGCATATCGAAGATACATAATCTCGGCCAGCCTAGACAACCACGCACTCTAAAGATAATTAAAGAAGTTCCCTCAACGAATAGTTATATATGGTATATCGTCGAGAGTCCATTCTACGACAGTGTTATTTCTGGCTAGTTGCAGAAAGTTAATTTCTATTAACTAAATGTTTTTTAGGCTTTTTGGCTGAAATTTGAGCGTCTTCGGATTTTGCCATGTTATAAACTCTAATAAATTTTCCAGAGCCTTATAGACATCGACTTAGCTTTCTGATCACGCTCAGCCCGAATAAGCATCTTGGGCTATGTATATTGAATCCATTTTTACTCTCCTTAATTTCCTACCATTATTTTTCTCTTGATTTCAATTCGACTCCTGAAGGTCAAACATCTTTCTGAAAATGGAAAAAATCGTTGAGATCTTCTACAATCGAATATATTTTTTTTGTTTGTGAATTTCATAACTTAGATGATATAAAGTCAAAAACATTTCAATGCTAGATAATTGATCCGGTACTCTTTGCTATCACAATCGATGCTTATAACCGACTATGTGATCACTTCCTCTAGTAATACTGCCTCTCCTTCGGGCTTCAAACTACCACCAACTAAATTTAAATAATAAACTGTGGTAGTTTGGCGTTAATTTAGCTATTACGGGCACCGTCACGCCAACCTCCCCGTTACACTTCAATAAATACATCATGTTCTGAGGAACATACTATTGACTCCATATTCACCACCCTTCACAAAAACACGATCAACTTCGTGATTCTGTACCTGAACAATCTAGAAGTGAAATCAAGAAAAGTTACGAAGCTAAAGAAAAAGACATTCTTTTATGAATTAAGAAGCATCAAGACTTCTTGCGAAAGAATAAGAGGCTACAAGACTATTTGGACATAAGTGTTTAGCTCTCTAGCCAAAGAAATGTGATACTAACGCTACTGAATCAGTATTATCTTACAAAATGAAATTTTGCAATAAAATAATGAAGCTGATGGAAATAATGAAAGTAAGCAAAACGATAAGTTACTATTACTTTTAATTGCGATTAGGTAAATGGAACCGGCTTAAGTTTGTGTTCATTCAATGAATCATTTACTCTCTTTCTAGAGAACTAACTCAAAACTTAGTTTACAAGAGATTAATTTATCGCGATTTAATCTATTGAATTATCTTTCATCCATTTTTTTCATCTCTTTGATGCATCCGGTAAAGGATTGCTTCAAATCACTTGAGCTAAAATATCAGTCATTTTTAAGGTTCTAATCTGTCTTAGTTTACGTGGGCATCCCTCATCTTTCAATGCTTAAAGTTCGTACTTGAGAGTACACGGTATAATCATTCGTATGTACTAATTTGTGACGCCCTCAAATGAGTTTAAACAACCTTCCGTATGGAATATTGATCAGTGGCTTCCTATTTCAAATCCAGGGGCTAGAGACGGTGTTTTCCAAATGTCTAAAACCCACAAAATATGTCTAATAGAATTAAATGAGTAAAACAAATGTAAATAAAGATTAATGATGCTCCCATTATTACGCTAAGTAATGTCAGATAAGATAAATTTAAATGACATTTTTATTTTAATTGTTAAAATTGTGAAACTTTGGGCAAAATACGTGTTTTCAAGTTCTAGCTGTTCAACAAGGTCCCCTCTGCGCTAGTATGGGCTGGTGCTAACGCCCAATTATAGCACAATGGGGTTAATAATAAAAATGGAAAGTTTCATGATCTTTGTCCTAAATCATCATCGCCAATACCCAGTTAAGGGAAAAAAAGGCTAATACTAAAGAACGAGAAAAACTTAAAACGCATTTTTTCCGAGATAATCAGCGTTAACACCGAGCTATTGGACAATCCAGTTAAACTAAAGAAGCAAAATAAATTAAATGCCTTTTGAGAAAAATAATCAACCTCAACGACCAGTTAATGGACATTAGAATTAATAATAAAGAAGAAGAAGACTTTCAAGCATTTTTTCCTAGATCATCATCGTCAATGCTCAGTTATTGGACAATAGGGTTAATAGTAAAGAAGAAGTAAATATATCACGCTCTTGTCCTAAATCATGAATGCCGAGTTCTTGGGAAATAAGGTAAATACTAAAAAGAAGAAAAACAATCACGCTTTTTGTCCTAAATCATCAACGCCCAGTTCTTGAGCAATAGGGTAAATACTAAGGAAGAAGAAAACTTTCACCCTTTTATTCCTAGATCATCGACGTGAACAGCCAGGTATAGTTAATAGTAAATAAGTAGAAAAACTTCGATGGTTTTGTCCTAAATCATCAATGTCTAAGTCCAGTTATGGGGCAATATGTTTAAAAATAAAGAAAAACTTTCCCGATAAATTTCACTAAATCGTTAGCGCTAACGCTCGGTTATTGGGAATAGGATTAATAGTAAATGAGAAGAAAAACTGATGCTTGTTTTCCTAAATTATCAACTAAAAAAAAAGTAAAAAATTCACGCTTTTATCACTTGTGGTGCCACAGTGCAAGGCGAAATAGGATTGACAATGATGTCTCGCAGATGAGTATCATATGAATCCTATGAAGGCTTGTAACAGGCCCGCTCACAACTATGCACATGCAAATAATCTATAATATGTATAGAAGTTTTCATAAATAATAATTTCTCTTTGTGTAACTAATATGTAACATCTCTGTGAAATAATAATGATGTATAGTTTTTGTAACAAAGAACTTATAACAATAGTCCATGTAAATAACAATATATATTTTGTTTGTAAAGGCCTAAGGGGAGAAGAATGAATTCGAGACGTTCTCACGTTAGCAAACCTGTGCACATGTACACATACATACACAGTAAAACGAAGTAAAGCGATTCCCATAGTCACGCTAAAAGGTCAGCTGTTCAAACAAGCTTGGTAGCAGGTGCAGAGCCGAAGACACGATAGTAACGGTCATTATTTTCTAGCGGGAAATCGCGAAAGGCAAAGTCGTATTTTTGTAATTCGAGATAAAATGAATCTCTATTTCCGTGGACACAAAAAAAATTAACACAGAGTGGAGGAGGCTTAGCCCAAACATCATCGTTTGCTAAGGGTAGGCCACGCCCACGCTGTGCACCACCGTATATACCATCCTGGGTAGACCGAGAGAAAACAGCCTTACAGTAATTCAGTCAATCAGAGTAACGGGCACATTCACAATTACAATCAGAGTCAGAGTCAGAGTTGCAGACAGTTAAGATACCAACCCGAAACAGGACTAGGCTCGCCTGAATACACGACACGCCCGTCTCAAGTTTATCTTACACCGAAGCAATCTGAAATTCTACCGTTTATGATTTTCTTTTCTACGGGTAATCCATATCGATCCTCTTAACGAGCCTACTTAACCTAAAGCCGAGGGAGAGTATTATATTTCCTAGAATATTGGGAGTCATCCTCAGGTCAGCGCCAGGCTATCATGTGCCCCTGTAACGAGATCGTCGCTGTTGAAACACATTGGGTCGGATTAGTACTTGGATGATTTAATGCCAACACCGTAGAGAACCTCGCAACCACATTCCCCTTAGAGTATCCTCCATAACTGATGACGTACCCATATTCAAGCTACTACGACCTGACGCTACCAACCTCACCTACCTATTACAACCACTATCTTAGCACCTATACCCTAAACCTTCAAATGGCATAACATTTCCATTGTCCTGTTTACAGATGGGAACACCATTAGTGGCGAACCTGGAGTAACTGTAGGATGGACTGTATGAATCATACGAGTATGCTCATTAGAGAAAAGTGGCATGGCTTAAAATAAGTATGTAAACAATCATTCATTTAATTCCCCCCAGAAGTGTACATCTAACTTAATAAGTGGATAAGTATGAAAGAGGTAGAATTTGATTGAGGGGTTCTCTTATACATTGTTTAATTATAATAATAGGTATCTTGAAAACCACGCGGGAAACTTGTCTACTCATATTTGAACCGAGTGCTAAATGGCTGTGTTCTTATCTTCAAATCATATTTTTAGTTTCAGGCAAATGAAAACAGAGCGTCTACTTACGCTAATCTTTTTTTTTTTTTACTAGAATCTTGAATTAGCCACTAGTAAATTGAGATAGATGGTTCGTGTACTTGCACTTTTACTTTTCCGCTTCCGACAGTGAATGTCACTTAGGGAAATACTTTGTCTGTTCCTACTTGGAATGGTACCTATGGTAACCACAGATAAGCTAACACAAATGATCTGTTTACTCCACATTTTCATTTTCAGATTCAGGCAACTCAAATAAAATATTTTTATTTATGATAATGCCTCTTTTTCATAAAGTAAAGTATACCAAGAAAAACCGGCTTAGCTGGTCCCCTGTGCCCAAATTTCATGTATTATTTTGTTCAATTTTTTCCTATTGCATACCATAAGAGTTGTTATCGTCATTTACACTTTACCTATCACTAGATATACATACACATTTTATTCTTACAATATGCAAAATAATTTTGTCGTAATTTCTTCATAACTATCAGATTAATTATCTAATTCCTAAAATGACTGTGTGACGACCTTTTTTTTTCATTTGCTAATAGATTGCGTGAAAATAACATTTTGTTTAATATTTTAAACGCATTGTCACATTAAAACTCCATCTGATCCTAAGTGAATTTTCCTGCCACCGAAACTTTACGGTTATTTTGTTTGGAATTGAGGCTGGAGATGAATGACTCAACGTTCTCTGTTGGTCTCCTAAGATGCGATCGAGCCCAAATAAAAGAAACTAACCTGGTAAATTGCCTCTTCGAAAGGGCAATGGGGGATGGGAGGCTGGAGTTGCAGGATCCGTCCACTCATTTCGATTAATCTGAGTCAAAGTGTGAATAAAAAGAGTGCATGGGATGTGATGGAGTGAATGTGGTCTAATAAGGCGTGAGTCAAGATGATATGGCATTGGATGAAGACTGGCACAATGCAATGGTTGTGTGTGAATTTAAGCTAAAAAAATATGGGTTGGGGATGATATTTGAATGGGGGAAAGTTTAAGTGTTCGTATAAGGGGGGGGGGTCTCTAATGATAGAAGTGAAATGGGGAAGTAAAGGTTGTGGTGGAATATAATTGATAGGACTTGTGGTGTTTGGAATTCGGAGAAGGTATGGACTGATAGTTGTAGGACATATGAACCGATGAATCGGTGATGGGGTAAAATATGGGATAACATAAGGTTTACGTAGCGATAATGTGAATAAAGAGTGAGTGGCTGGTTTCTGTGCTGATAGAAACTCGTATTTGTCAAGCACCTTTTTTTTCAGTTTAAAGTTATGCTTCAGCACACATAAGTTGGGGGAAAAAGAGATGGTAAATGTGTTTGATGTGAAGACATTAAGAGTTAATTGAAGCGTATACCTGATTGAGATTGAGGTAGTAGGATAACCTATTTGACTTTGTTTGGTAGATAAAAGTGCTCGTCCAGCTAATTTGAAAGAGTGTGAATGGCTTAAGAATATATTTGGGTGAGATTGGAATAGCGTTTATGTGTAGGTCCTATGCATGAAACCCTCATAATTTCTTCTGCAATTCTTTCCATGAGAGCCGTTGTTTGCTTTTATCGATGTTGTGAGGATATGATAAGAAAAGATTTGCTTAAGATAAGCGGAACGTTGCTCGCTGTTGTCCCATATGTCAACTCCGGAAGATTTCTGGGGTATGATTTCACTCAAGCGAATTACCCCTTTGAAGTCTTAGGAATGGATGCGGTGGTGTTGCCTAAAACCACTTCTGACTTTACACGCATTCACACGGTTGTAGATTACTATTCTTCATTCGGTTGGGCAATGTCAATTAAGAATAAAGACGACTGATCAGAGGTGAGTGAATTAAAGGAGAAGGTTTTGCCTCGGTTATGGGAAAGATGAATAAGTTTGTGACGGACAATGGATTTGAATTCATAGGAAATGCTTTAGCTTCCTATCTAGAGGAATGTGGCATAAAACATGCGTATGAGAATTCATGGCATCCGAAAAAGTGAGGGTAAAATTAAGTGAATAAACTGTAGTTATAATGTTAAATCCGATTGTGGTTGAGGGACCAATTCCATAACTAAATTTTGATGCGAGCCTCGACCACAAATCCTCTTAAATTTATCGGATGATTGGATGACTAACCTCAATTAATCTGTATGGTTATTTTCAACGAGGACGCGAAAGAAAAAGCAATAAGATGAGATACATATGCGACAACATGATCGTCGTGATCTTGGGATGTCCTACAACCTCGCATCTTGTTGCGCGCGAAAGGAAGTCTGGAACCACTATCACGCGGGGAATAGAGCCTGGAAACGTGTCGCACGCGGAATAGAGCCCGGAACCTTTGGTTTGCGCACGAAGAGAACCTGGAAAGATTGTGTTGTGTGCGGAAGAGAGCCGGGAACTATAAAAGATATGCGTTCATGGGGGAAATAATGTGGGGCAGAGAGAAATTAACTATGGCTGCCCTCCTCCCCATTTCTATTCCTTTTGGGCCAGTTATGAATTAATTTATCTTGGAAAATATATGTTTAAAATAAATTAATTGAATAATCCTATCTACGGGACAAGATTTACACCCTGTCGTTTTGATGACTCCTCACTTGAGCACAGTAGCAGCAATCTAGTAAGCATTGTCTTACGGGTTATTTTGGTGATAACATTAATTGATCTTTGAGGGAGTCTTTTCTTCCTGTCTCATTTGTAAATAAATAAGATTCTATATTAATAATTTCTTTACCTAGTAGGCTGGCCATTTATTCATATTTTATAGTTTTTGTGCTTGGGTATTTACTTCTATTATTTAAAAAAATGGAGTGAGAGTGAAATGGAGCAGCGATTGGAATTGAGGTATGTGAATTATTTTTCATCATGTACCCAAGTTGGTTGAGAGCAGGTTAGATAGGGCATGGCCTCACAGGAGGTAAACAAATTTATACATTTTCCATTTTTTTTGCCCTTGGGTCAGGAGCTATTTACACCCCATGTATTGGTTCTCATCAGTGGGCCGTTGCCGCTTGGTTACCCCATCGTTAATCCAGTATTAACGGCACGCCCTCTCGGCTCCAGTGCTCCCGACAGTCTCGAACTAGATTGAGACTACGTGGGCTTTACACGTTCAGGAAATCTTCCCTTCACCCTTTGACCACCAGTTTTTTACGAACAACTTCTTACTAATTTTCCAGTCTATCTCTAACCAGCTTTCATTCATCCCTGAGCGGGGCTTTATTACGGTTAGGGATGGTAGTTTTTAAAAGGTCTACATTCTTCCCTCCCTCACCCTCTTCTATTAAACAATATTTCTTTTGTCTACTGTATCTCTCCTTCTACGTCCAAGCCTTGTTGACACGTAATGCTGCGAGACGGTTGGCTACCGACCGACAAATGTTGGTCTTAAGCGCCGATCCAACTAACATCTTATGCTATTACTCCGGACCGGACTCTCGGGTCCCGGGGTAGGCTTAAACAATGACTCCCCATGCCTAATGCAAATAATTTCTTAAATTACACAAAAAGCAATAGGAGTACGGCCCACTTGATTTTTTTCTTTTCGTCTATTCTTTATTATAAATGTGTTTCTCTTTTACCTAATATTCCTTTCTGCAATCCGTCCCAATCAGCTCGCTTTCTAATACAGATCTGCCCCCTCCCTACTCTCTTTCAGAGGCACCTTCTAAAATTTTCTAGCAGAGAGGATGTTTCCTTTTCACCAATACCGCAAGGTAAAAGGGGCTTTCCTTTGAGTTTCTTAACCCTGGGAGACACCCCGAGGCGGTTCCTTCTCTAGGGCAGTGGTAGCATTACATGTTTTTTCTCAGGACTGGACACTTTCTTAGGGAGTCAGGAGTGGTCGTAGACCCCATTAAGGAAACGATTAAAAGTTGTGCTCTTTTTTTCTTACCAATCTTATTTAAACGTAAACTCAAGAATGTCTTGGAGGTCGACGCCCGGTACCCAGGATGTTACCGTTATGGAAAGATATCATCCTTGGACACTCCCCTGCGAAAACTCCGACAGCTGCAGACTCCAAACGGGACCCAGACATCTTGGTCGGGGAATATTTCTATGGTGATTTACTCTAAAGTGAGTGAGGTCCATGAAAGTAGAGCTAAGGTAGCCTCGAGCCAGGAGGCGGAGCCCTACTCGAGAGTGGATCAAGGCTCAGTGAGTTTGATCCCTTATCTCGATTCTACCTTTCGGTTGGGCTCTGCTGAGGTGCGGCGGGTCTTTCAAACATAATAAAGTTAAAAAGAAGAAAAAGGTCTCTTTTAAAACTTTAGACTTTCTAAACTTAATAGAAGGAAGTGCCCAAGCACAAAAAAATACTAAATATGAATTTCGTTCGGAGATTAAGGCCTCCTACTTTTTAACTCAAAAAGTTGAAGAGTTACAAAGACGGGAGTGGCAGAATTGAAACTAGTGGACATATTTTGCATCAGAATTTATTTTTATACGTAGTCACAACCATTGTCAATACATTTTAGACAACGATGAGCAAAGGCCTGAAGCCGCGATGGTAAAAGTCCGCGCCTGCCGAGACGGTCCATTTCTTCACGGCGTCGATGACGGCGTCGTTGTCTAGAAAACGCTGTCCGCATAATCCGTCCTTCAGAGGCCTGAACAAGTGGAAGTCAGAGTGTGCCAAATCGGGGCTATAGGGTGGGTGCGGCACCACCGCCCAGCCGAACTTTGTCACACATTCCGTTGTCTTCAAACTCGTGTGTGGTCTGGCGTTATCGTATTGAAAACAAAATGTTTCTTTCTTCTCCGGCCTTTTAAGGGCAATCCGGGCCTTCAACTTGGTCAACGTTTCAACATAAAGGTCAGAGTTGACAGTTTCCCCTGGTTCCAGGAAATCAAAGAGGATGACGCCCTTTCTATCCAAGAAGACGGTGCATATTACTTTGCCCGCTGATGTCTACATCTTGAACTACTTCTTTGCTGGCGAACCTGGGTGGTGCCATTCGACCAACTGTCGTTTGAACTCCAAGTCGAAGTGGCAGCACCACGTCTCGTCACAAGTAAAAATGCGGTCCAAAAATGCGCCATCTTCTGCCTCGTACCGGTCCAGCAACTCCTGACTGACAGCCAGCCGGTGGTCATTTGGCTCCTGCGTGAGCATCCGTGTAACCCACCCGGTACACACTTTGTTGTACCCCAGGAATGAAAATATTGTTTCCAGTCCACCAGCACTCACATCTAACTCTGCACGCATTTCATTCACTGTTATCTGCCGATTAGCGCGGATGAGCTGATCGAGACGCGCTTCATTTTCCGTAGTGGCGACTGTGCAATGGCGTCCAGAGCGCAGTTTGTCACTCAAATCTCTGTGGCCACTTTTGAATCAACGAACCTATTTTCAAACCGTGCTGACATCAACTGCCTCGGCTCCATAAACGTTCACCAAGCGTTGGTAAATGTCAATTGGTTCAACTTCTTCTGCATGGAGGAATTCAATGACGCATCTCTGCTTCTGACGCACGTCCATGGCAGCGGTTGCCTTCTTAGACTGTCAAACCATCAATATCTGCAACAGAGAAATGAAAATTTCAGGTTATTAGCGTAAAGGTTCATTCATCATAACAATACTATAAGCAATCCCCTTTGGACCCCTTGGGGATAAATACAAAATTAAGGAGGCATTACTTTCAGAACGACCATCGTAACTAAAACTCTTGAAACCGGTAGCCGTGGGGGCAATTGCATAACACTGCTGAATATTGCAATCGATGCCATTACCTTTTTTTCCAATTTATAAAATCCAAATGTTAGATTCACTAATCATATTATTATCAATGATATATGATTACTAATTATTTTATTTACAGGAGTTGCATTACTTTCATATTGCATTAACTTTTATATTATCTTTTGATATGTAGACAGCGTCTATGCAAGGAGAGGGATCATTATCTATTAAAATTATTATGATTTTATCTGATTCCCTATACATTTGCATTGTTTTATTAAATGATTTTATTTTCTGTCTTAATTTTTTGCTTTGTATTTATAATGGTCTATAATTGTTTTCATTAAGAGTTTGTGTCAAATATTTCTAAGATATAGTTTTCATTATAACATTGGTACTGTCCTCTAATATATATGTTTATCTTGACATTACTTATCAAACCTTTTTTCACACACTGAGAAATAATGATCAACCAATTGACCATTAACACTTATTTTCATCTAACAGCCTATTTCCTCCTGAGTCAATAATCACTCGCTGATTGATTCGTTTCAAATTCTCTCACAACTTTCCAATATTACTACAGGTTCAATATTAACATTCATAGATTAATAAATTTAATATCAATAAGAATATAATAGGTGAACTCACTTTGATCCCTCTAATGATGTATAGCTTGTTTACGCTTAGCTACATCACAAAATAATGTTTTCTATTTAGTTCTTTTCAATTTTCGACGCTTGTAATTGCGGTAGGGCACTGAATATAACACTTATAAGTAATAAGTAAGTCACTTAAACTATCACAACCTGTATTTATAAAGTAACCTTAATGGATATGAAAAACAGACTGAATTCAATAGCCACAAGATAGATGAACTTAAGGCATATGACGCCTTGTATATAGCTGGTCTCTATTGAGGTGTTGTTGTTTTTGCCTCTATATGACAAATGTGCACCATCCTTTTTGAAACATCCAAAGGAATCCTAAAATAGTTTAAGGCATACCACCACTTCAAAACCAGGTATTCATCATGCCCCAAATCCACACACACATACACATAAGGCAACAGGGCACCTAAGCTACATGTTTATTCCATCTTTTATCTACCATCCAGATAGATATTGATTAAAAAAAGTCCTCCCTCCCACGACACATTTGTCAGCATGAAAAGTCAGACCCAGATGCAGGAATCATTTAAACTTAACACTTGATAATATTGCATTGGCTTGACCGAAAACAGTTATCTACCCTCAGGAAGTAGACATATCTCAACACATATTCACTACATGCTGGAATTCTAGAACAACCCTGTCCGGTCAGTTAAGTCCATCGGAGTGGCTGATCAAGGAGCAGGAGCAAGGTCAGGGGCTACATTGCCATCATCATTATCAACATAAGGCCACACACTTTCATAACAATTGGTTTTCAAAAAGACGATTATTGGTAGTCTGCCCCAAAAATATGAGCCAGACCAAAAGTATGAAGCACTGCTCATATATTTACAATATATGGTTTAACATATTTTATCGAACTTTTTAGATTTTTTCAATTATTCACAAATATGCATGATAATGAGTATTTTGCTATATTTGAATGTTTTATTATGTTTGAATTACTTAGTATTTAACTTAATGAAGCGAAATGAATAAAATGGCATGTCTTCTAAAATCAGAATTTAACAAATATTATTATATTTTAGCTTAAATTTATTACTATTATGTTTTCAATATCTTTCCAAATAAGTAATATGACAAAACACAAAGAACTTACAGAAACACAGATAACACAAATCCAAATTATCTATAACCAAGGGTTATCATAAGTAGAAATTGCAAAAAAAAAGAAAACGATATCATAAGACCAAGAGCTTTGTATCAAGGAAGATAAGTGGCAGAAAACGTCTTACAAGACCTAGAAAAATAGATTCATTTTATACAGGCTTCACAAAAAAGCAAATAAAAACATCTGAAAATGGTGGAGAGTTCAATTAAGCTTCAAGTTAAATATATCAGCCAGAAGAGTTGGAATAAGATTTGAAGTTCAAGGGCTAAAAGGATGCGGCAAAAAAGAAGCCTTGTATATTTGAGGTCAGCAGAAAAAAGTCTTTAGTCGTCCAAAGATCACAAAAAATGGACACATGAACAATGGTCTAATATTATCTAGTCAGATGAAAGCAATTATCAGGTGTGTAAGGAGGACTATTGTAATGTTGTTTTACATATGATTTATGTAATTCCATTTAAATATATCTTGAAAGAAGATTATTTAATTTGTGAGATTTTCATTACTTCTGAGACTACCTTTGTTAAAAGATAAGTTTGAGATTCATTTCACCCTGTTTGTGTGGCACCAACTGTGAAGCATGAATGTTGTTCTATAATAGTATGGGAGTTCATTTATTTACCAGGGCCAGGAGAGATGTTTTTATGCCAGAGTAGAATGAACTCCACAACTTATAGCATCATGTTGTCACAAGTTTTACAGTCATCTCTCCAAAAATTGCATCCAACAACACCAAGAAATGAAGTTATATTTTGGCAGGACAATGAATGCCCCATGCCATAAATCAAACCATACCAAGAATTAGTTAAGAGAAATGGCGATCACCCTTATGGAGTACCAACACTTATGCTTATGGAGAGCGCTTGGAGAGGCAAAAAGAAGCACCATAATTACAAATGAAACAGAAATGTAGCAAAGGTTACAAGCTGAGTGGGGAAATTTTTGAAAATTTGGTGAACTCTATGGCAAGAAAAATTATGCTGTAATTAAAGCAAAAGAGGGTGCAACTAAGTATTAAAATAATTAAAAATAAATACTTATTTAATATAATTACTGAATTCATTTACCATAAATTTCTTATTCCATTATAAGAGTGATTTCATATAATGTAAAGTATGTGTGTATATTTTTACTGTCAAAGAAACGAGAGTCACAATTGAAGAACTTGACTGTCTGAAAGAAGTAATTGCATTAGACAAAGATTCGACAAGAAAATCGCCAATAAAAGCTTCAGAAGAAGCACAAAAACTAAAAAAAAATGACAACAATAATGTTTAACTATTAATATTGGATCATATCAAGAATAGGGTACCCATTGTTACCATGTCAAAAATAGCGACCTCAAAGTTCCCGTGCCAAGAATAACAGACTCAATATAAATATCATGTAAAGAAAAATGTAAACATTTGTGATCTCCACCTTAATTAAAATGAACTATACTAATTTATTAAAAAGGAAATTGAGAGTCAATTGCTTTACAGAAATTAATTAGTCTATTTCTTTAATTCTTTTACATGATTGTTGTAAATAGCCTAGAAGAAATTCGCGTTTGTATGTTGTTAATTTTTGCCTTATGTCTTTCCGATACGATTCACTATGATGTCTATAAACGCCTATCGGTGGATTAACAAAGTGTAATGAGAGGTTGATGGTTCTGTGCTGCTAATTTAGATTATTAGATAGATTTTTCTGTGCGGTCACCTTTAATCACAACATGTAATGAATAACCTAACCTAAACTAATGACAGTAAATCACCCAACTACAATAATGTAACCTAAACCTACCATCTGAGGTTATTAAAATGTACTTGACGATTTCCTATGTCAAAAAAGCGAACCCAATTTGACCATGCTATGAATAGTGGGCCTCCCAAAATTCCTTATCAAGACTAGCGACCACTGTAGGTGTTGCGTTCCCTATTCTTACCCCTCAATATTAGTTATAGTCAAAGCTGGACGGAAAGGGGGGGGCGGGGTCACAGGTACACACTCATAGCAAAAAAAGGCTTATAATAAACAGAAAAGTATAAAGAGACAAATTTTCTGATTCCAAAGAGAACAAAAACTGAAGAATAAAATTTGACACTCACGAAAGTAATTTAATATTCCGGAATGGAAGTAGAGCAATCATTTTAATTTCATATTTCATTTGCAATTGTAAAGAGAAAATTCATTTTATTTTCACTCGTGAGCGTTCCCCCAACCCCTGCCCCGTAAGTTATTAACTGGAATTACAAAACTGCGAAACTTCTTTGACTTCTCAGCATCCAGTGCAATTATAATTAAGTTTTATTCCAAATTCCAATTCGGTGAAAGCCATTTTAAAATTTTCCCCAGTGTGCGAATGTGCCAAGCTGTGGGAAAAAGAGGAGTAGGGGGTTAGAAAGAGTGTTGGGAGGGGAATTTCCATTGGCCTAATTTAATTTCTACCCCAGTTACTCAAGGGACAGCAAGAAGTTAAAAGAAATCCGACATCGGCTTTGCTTTGCGATTAAAACGAAGGAAATGGTGAGACTTCATTTTAAATATGTTCATTCATTTGTGTAGTGCATGTGCGCATGCGCGAATTTCATCGAAGAGCATATTGTATTATAAGTTTTAAAAAAGGCTATATAACCTTCATGCATACATACATGCACGCACGCAGGAGTGTGGTACCAAAGTTTTCTGGTTACTATCATACAAAGAAATGCTAATTTCAACCAGCGACATGATTTTCTCTTTAACATCCAGTTTTTGAAGGAAGACTTCAAATTAAGCAATTGCGAACAAAGAAACTATTTAGTAAGATCTTGGATTTGCAGAGCAATCAAGCATTAGCACCATAATAGTAATCGAAGGCTACAGAAATTTGAACTTTATAAAACATCCTCGATAGAGGTACGTCGAAAGCGAGTTGTCTTGGTTTATTCTAACTCTTCTCAGGGTTGGGTGGGGCTTCAAACACGAGAACAAAAGCGAGCCGTGACAAAGAAAAGACACCTGATTGTGATAAGAAAAAGGATCGTAATGAGAAAATTTTAATTGTATAGCTGAAACCTATTTTACTTGTTTCTATAATATACGTTCTATACATATTCATGGATTGCATGAATATCAGTGCATTCAAGAGCAGTGCCCTTAAGGATATGCAGCGATTGGGGATTTCGGTGGCCTATATACATCACTTTACATTTGTTCACGTTAAAAGGCATTTACCACGTGTCAGGCCACTCCCCAACCTTCCGAAGATCTTCTTGTAGTCGGGCAGTATTTCCTTCCTTTGCAACGTTCTTACCAAGCTTGGTATCATCGGCAAATTTTGAAATCTTCTTAACCATGTCACCGTCCATGTCATTGACATAGATGATGAATAGTAGTGCCCCAGGAGAGAACCTTGAGGAACACCGCTAGTAACGGGCACCGACTCAGAAGTCTGTCCATTCAACACCACGCGTTGTCGTCTGCCGCTTAGCCAGTTCTCTATCTAACCTGCTACATTTCCGTCTATGCCCAGCGCACGCACTTTCTGGAGAACGCGTCGGAGTGGTACCTTATCAAAGGCTTTCTGAAAGTCTAAATAGACCACATCCACCACCTTGTCTCGATCGTGCTCACTGAAAACGAAGTGGAAGTATTCCACAAGATTCGTCCGGCATGACCGTTGCCTTCGGAAGCCGTGCTGGGAATTCCTCAGTAGCAAGTTTGACTCTAAATATGACGTTATTTTGTCCACCATGATGCTTTCCATGAGTTTACCGACTATCGAAGTCAGACTGATAGGTTGGTAGTTCAAAGGTTGGCTACGGTCTCCTTTCTTGAAGATAGGAGTCACCTCCACCTCACGCCAGTCTCCAGGAACGCATCCAGTCCGGATTGACATTTTGAAGATTGTGCCCAGATGTCGTGGCACTTCACCACGAACTTCTTTTAGGTAGAAACCCGTTCGGACCAAGGAACTTATTCGTCTTTAGGTAAGTGATTTATTTTCTACTTCGGTTTGGGTGAAGTCCATTTCCTCCAGCTTCTCACCCAAGTAAGAGTCGGTGGCCTGGGGGATGGGACCACACTCTTCAGTAACACTGAAGAGAGAGAGAGAGAGAGAGAGAGAGAGAGAGAGAGAGAGAGAGAGAGAGAGAGAGAGAGAGAGAGAGAGAGAGAGAGAGAGAGAGAGAGAGATAGAGATAGAGAGAGAGAGAAAGAGAGAGAGAGAGAGAAAGAGAGAGAGAGAGAGTGTTACAAGGAGTTAAAGGTAAGAAAGTACCTTAAAAGACCTTTCGGCCCATGCTGTAAAGGTACTTATGAGTGAACTTCCTATCCTAATATATACACACAAAAATAACTATGAGCTGGAGACAAATGGACAGTAAAGTTGAAGGTTCTACCCACTTCCCTCTCCAACCCGCCATGCGGGCACGGAAAACTGAAACGATACCAGGTTCATGAAATATAAAGCTCAACCAGGAATTTTGACAGTAAAATTTTTGAAACCTATCCGATTAAACATTAATAATATCAAACTTATCATTACACACATCAACATTAATATTAAAAAAAAATCATAATCATACAGGTTCTTTACAGAATATTTATTTTACGTCTGATCTTTGCAATTTCGTCATTTAATTTTTATACACCTATACGGGTATATATTGATTATATTTTGATTTAAGAGCTGAGTGTATGTATGACTCTGTCCAGTTTTTTCTTAAAAGTATCTATAGTTTGGTAACTTATTCCAAAGGTTAACAATTTTATATGAAAAAAAGTTACCAGTTAGATTTTTCTAAAACGCAACAGTATTAGCTTCATCCCGTTCTTTATTGTCTCATTGTCATTTAAGTTGAACCATATTCCAGCTTCTACATTTTCAATCTATTCAATATCTGAAGAGATTTAGTATTTTCAATCTTGTCTCATAGTTATGTTTTCTTAACGATGGTATTAATTTTGTTGCTCTTGCTTCTACTTTCTCAAGCCTTTCAATATCTTTCTTTAAATGTGGGGACCAGAATTGTGCACAATATTCCAAATGTGGGCGAACTAATGCATTATATAAATTTAGCACGATAGTCTTGTTTCTGCACTTAAATTGTCGCTTTAGGTATCCGAGGATCTTGGAAGCTTTTTTATGTTTCTATGTATTGAAGACTAAACTTAAGATCATTCAATATATATACCTCTAAATCTCTCTCAACTTTTGTTTCTGTAATTTTTGAGCTAAATAATGTGTATATAGCCTGTGGATTTCTGCTTCCAATATGCATTACCTTACTCTTATCTAAGTTTATAGGCAGTTTCCATTATCTTGACCATTTTTCTATACGATTAATATCCTTATGGAGATCATCTGCATCTACTTTAATATATCTTTTCTAAGTTATGCGTCATCTACAAATTTTACTATTTTAACATTAGACCTATGTATGTCCAGATCGTTAATATAAATTACACTAGTCAATAATAATTTTGCTACTTGGGTATTAGCTTGTGATTTATACTATATCGAGTAGTGAGAGGATGTGTTGTGTGTTTGGTTCCTGCGTTACACTCCTGCTTTATTACGTTGTCAAATTTAGCCGTTATAGTAGTGGTGTTGAAATGGTATTTACATACAGTGATTAATTGCATTTTTCTTTCAGATTTATCTCTCAATTAATTTGTAAATGAAATAAGATTGTAAAAAAGTATATTATAGGTTATATAGAAACTAAGTTAAAAACATCAATTGGCGAGGATATATAAATAACCCAGACAACTTTTGTTATATCTGTGGAAGATATAATCCAAGCAACCAGCGGAAAAATTTAGCTAAAAGAATGAAAACTGCATACAATTATTATTTTGGTTCTAAAGTTGGTGACCAAGACAAGCTCTGTGCACCTTACAAATTCTGTACTGTGTGTTATACGGGCCTCACACATTGGTTAAATGGCAAACGGAAGGGTATGCCTTTTGCTGTACCAATGGTGTGGCGTGAGCCAACAAATCATGTTTATGATTGCTATTTTTGTATGACAAATATTTCCGGATTCTCAAATAAGAACAAGTCAAAGATTGTATATCCAGATTGTAAGTCATCTATAAAACCAGTCCCCCATAATATGGAGATGCCATCAGCTTGTGCAGTTAAAGAAGCTGATTCATCGCTTCAAGCGGATAACAATAACGATGAAATGTATGAGAATGATTCTAAGGAAAAGAAGATCCAGTTGATAAATCAAGAAAGATTGAATGATTTGGTGAGGGATTTGTCATTGTCAAAGGAGAACGCAGAATTGTTGGGCTCCAGACTACAGCAATGAAATCTTCTAGTGGACGATGCAAAAATATCCACTTTCCGTAAACGCCATGAGGCCTTAGCTGCCTTCTATAAAGAAGAAAATGGTGCTTGTTTCTGTACTGATGTTAATGGCCTCATGAATCAGCTAGGAAACGAGCATTTACCTGATGAATGGAGACTATTCATCGATGCAAGCCCTGCTAGCCTTAAAGCTGTGTCGCTACACAATGGTAACAAGAAACCTCCAATTCCTGTCGCACTTATTTTTGGGATGATAGAGACATACGAGTGTGACTCAATGAAATTTATTTTGGAAGGTGTTCATTACTCGCATCACAAGTGGAATATCTGTGGTGATCTAAAGGTAATTTCTTTACTTCTTGGAATGCAGCTAGGATATACAAAGAATATGTGCTTCTTATGCCTATGGAAGAGCCGTGACGACAGCAATTATTATATTGTCAAAAAGTGGCCCGAAAGAGAAGAACACATAGTTGGCCGATGCAATGTGAAGCACATGCCTTTGGTACATCCACAGAAGATCTACCTTCCACCACTTCATATCAAACTTAGTCTTATCACGAATTTTGTTAAAGCAATGGCCCATGATTCTAATGGATTCCAGTATCTCAAAGAGTAATTTGGTGCAAAGAAAACTGATGCTAAACTTAAAGCTGGCATTTTTGTAGGGCCAGACATCAGAGAATTGATAGTGACAGGGAGTTCAGAAATAAACTAACTCCACTTGAGTTGGCAGCATGAGATTCATTTGTCCATGTAGTACAGAACTTCCTTGGTAATCATAGGGCTAAAAACTATGAAGAACTAGTGGACAACATGCTAAAGGCCTATCAACGAATGGGTGATATTAGTGACGAACATGGAGAAAAGTTCAACCGAGATATCGCAATGATGGAAAGCGGGTATCAAGGCCGCTTCAACGAAAATATGATGGATGACTACTGCTGGTTCCTACAACGGGAGGATCCTATATCCACGTACAAGCAAGAGAGCAAGAGTCTCAAACATTTTTGAAGAAATTTATAGTTAGGTAAGTACTACCTCTTTTATATGTAATACATATCTTGTCTAGGTCTGCAAAAGGACTTACATAGTGCCAAATAAGGTGCCCCTATTCCAAATCTTCTCAAACTCATAATAATTATATCATTAATTGATCCAAGGTGACAAAGTGAGCCATATAGCCTAGTTGCATAACTCAAGAATCAGCGCACCAAAATTAGTTAGTTACAACATTTACTCAAGTAGCAGAGACAAAGTTGAAAATTGTTGGCTAGTGTTATGAATAGCAAGGGACCCAACACAGAACCCTGAGAAAACCACGCGACACTTTTGTCCAATCTTCAATCTAGTCTCCTATTTTTCATTTAATTCCCAGTCCCCTAAGTTTTGCCATAAGTAATTTGTAAGGGACCTTATCTAAAGCTTTCTTAAAATGTAGGTGTATAATATCAGTCGATTTTTTGTCATCGTATTGCTCAAATACATATTGAAAGAAGTCCAGCAAATTCGTTAGACAAGAATTATTACTTCTGAATCCATGTTGAGAATCTCTAAGCAATCCTTTTAATTCTAAATGAAATACAATTTTCCTGCGGGTGAATGGTTCTAGAAGTTTTCTAACTACTGAAGTTAAACTAATCGGTCGGTAATTTTTAACTTGTTCTCTGCAACTCTTTTTAAATATAGGTGTTATATTTGCATATTTCCAGTCATTAGGGGCAATTCCATTATCTAATGATTTTTCAAAAATAATTGCGAGATGCCTGCTAACAACATCCTTAACTTCTTTTAGAACTCTGGGATAAAACATATCAGGTCCAGGTGATTTGTTCGCGTGCATTTTATTAATCAAATTACTAACATCTTCGGCAGTACAGCTAGAGAGAGAGTTACATAGAGTTACATAGATACACAGATCACACGGGCCTTACCGCCCATACTAAGGTGATCTGGCCTTAAATCTACTGCCACTTACACATATAATAGTAGAAGTAAAGGATAGAAAAGTTTTAGGCTCTTCCCACCCTCCACTCCCTCCGGCAAAAGCCGTACATGAAATAATTTGGGAAAAGTACCTTGCAGGTGTAAGAAGACAGTACCTGAAGGAAATTTGCATTGAATAGTAATTAAATGAAATGAATATGAAAACCACTTACATAAACCTGAAAGCGTTATATTTTTGTAATATTATTTTATTTTGTAGCTTATGCTAAACAAGGAATAGTAGTACCTCAAAGGACATTGCTGACTATCCTGTGGAGGTACTATTTTGGGAAGGCCCTAATCTATAGCATAAGAGAAAGTATAGCATAGATGAAGGCTCTCCCCGCCCACCTCTCTCACCCGCATTTGTGTGCTGATAGAAAAAAACACAAACACGATTTTTTTTTCTAAAAAGGTTGAAACCTATCTATTTTACTCAGATCTATAATCTATACTAAGCTGGTACCATTTGGGTCAAGGTGTGGATTATTTTGTTAAGTCGAGATTTGAACTGTTCGACTAACGAACTGTTCACCACTTCTGGTGTTAGACGGTTTCACGTTCCGCAGATTTTGTACGAGAAGAAGTTTCCGAAAATGCTAGTATGGAATTACTGTATTTCCAGTTTGTAACCGTGGTTAGTGTAACATTTGCGTTAAGCGTGAACAGCCTCCTGTGATTTACGTTTTCCTCCTGTGATCTACGTTAGCCTATGCTGATAACTTTTATGTCTAAGGGAGGGGATCAGTTTTGTGGTTCTGGCCTGTACCCTTTCGAGCAGTTCAATGTCCTTCCTCAGGGTTGGGGACCAGAATTGTACGGCGTATTCAAGGTGTGACTGGACTAGAGAGTTATACAAGGGGAGAACAATCTGCGTATTTTCGAAGCGAAAATGGATCTTTATGTACCCCAGCATTCGCTGGGCCCTCTTTTCCACCTAGAGGCACAACCCGGAGAACTTTAGATCACTGCTGATTAGCACGCCTAAATCTTTCTCAAGGTCAGTGGTATCTAGTTGTTTGCCTAGCAAGGAGTGTTTTTCACTAGGGTTAGCATGGCCGATATGCATTATCTTGCACTTGTCAAGATCACATGGCATCTGCCACCTTTCTGACCACTCACCTATCCTGAGAAGGCTATTTTGCAGGCGTTCCACTCCTTCTCGCGAGCTCACACTAGCTCCTAGCTTGCTATCGTCGCCGAACCTGGATATCGAGCCGAGAGAGAAAGAGAGAGAGAGAGAGAGTAACAAGGAGTAACAAGGAAAGAAAGTACCCTAGAAGACCTTACGATCCATTCAATGAGGGTACCTTTGGACTAGCAGTCGAGCGGTCACATCTCTGCTCAAATGCTTTACGTCCTCCCTAAACGGCCATTTTTCAAGACCTTGTCTAGTCTTGACTTGAACTGGTCAACAGATTCACTGTTGACAACTTCCACTGGAAGTGCGTTCCAACTACCGCAGATACTGTACGTGAAAAATTTTCCCCACAGATCGAGGTTGTAAAGCTTCAGTTGAAGTTTAAAGCCGTGATTTCTTGTTCTGCTCTCAACAAGTGTGAAAATATCCTTGTAGTCAACATTGTCGAAGCCTCGAAGTATTTTGAAAACTTCGATGAGCTGACCACGCAGACTACGGGTTTCAAACGAGAGAGAGAGAGAGAGAGAGAGAGAGAGAGAGAGAGAGAGAGAGAGAGAGAGAGAGAGAGAGAGAGAGAGTAACAAGGAGTAACAAGGAAAGTAAGTACCCTAGGAGACCTTACGGTCCATTCAAAGAGGGTACCTTTGGACTAGCAATCGAACAGGCACATGGCTGCTCAATTGTTTTGCGTCCCTAAACGGCCACTTTTCAAGACTTTGTCTAGTCCTGACTTGAACTGGTCAACAGATTTACTGTTGACAACTTTCACTGGAAGTGCGTTTCACTTACCACAGATACTGTAAGTGAAAAAAATTCCACACAGATTTCGGTTGTAACGCTTCAGTTGAAGTTTGAAGCCGTGATTGCGCGTTCTGTTCTCACTCAGTGTGAAAATATCCCGGTAGTCAACATTTTCGAACCCTCGAAGTATTTTAAAAACTTCGATGAGCTGACCACGCAGTCTACGGGTTTCCAGCGAGAACAGATTTGATTCCCTTAGTCTATCCTCATAAATTTTATGTCGGATAGAGATAATCAGCTTGGTTACCCTGGCTTGTACGCGTTCCAACCTTGCGATATCCTTTCGAAACGAAGGACTCCAAAATTGTACGGCATACTCCAGGTGCGGCCGAACGAGGGAGTTGTACAGACAAAGTACTATCTCCTTGTTATGGTATCCAAACTGGCGCTTTATGTAGCCTAACATCCTTTAGGCTTTCTTCTCTGCCTCAAAGCACTGTTTCGAGAACGTGAGGTCGCTAGTAAGAGTTACACCCAAGTCCTTCTCAGTGTCACTCGATTCAAGAGCAGTGCCCTTAAGGATATAATGAGATTGGGGGTTTATGTGACCGATATGCATCACTTTGCATTTGCCCACGTTAAAAGGCATTTGCCACGTGTCCGACCACTCCCCAATCTTCCCAAGATCTTCCTGCAGGCGGGCAGTATTTCCATCCTTTGCAACGTTCATACCAAGCTTGGTATCGTCGGTAAATTTGGAAATCTTGGCAACCATGTCACCGTCCATGTCGTTGACGTAGATGATGAATAGTAGTGGTCCCAGGACAGAACCTTGAGGCAGCCCGCTAGTAACGGGCATTCACTCATAAGACTGTCCATTTACCACCACCCGTTGCCGTCTGCCACTTAGCAAGTTCTTGATCCAGTCGGCTACCTTTCCGTCTATGCCCAGCGCTCGCACTTTTTGGAGAAGGCGGCGGTGTGGTACCTCATCAAAGGCTTTCTGAAAGTCTAGGTAGATCACATCCACCGCCTTGTCCCGATCGTGCTCACTGAAAACGAAGTGGAAGAATTCTACAAGGTTTGTCAGGCATGACCGTTTCCTTCGGAAGCCGTGCTGGGAACTCCTCAGTAGCAGGTTTGACTCTAAATACGACGTCACTTTGTCCACCATGATGCTTTCCATGAGTTTACCGACTATCGAAGTCAGACTGATAGGTCGGTAGTTCGACGGTTGGTTACGGTCTCCTTTCTTGAAGATAGGAGTCACCTCCGCCTCACGCCAGTCTCTAGGAACGCATTCGGTCCGGATTGACATGTTGAAGATTGCGCTCAGGTGTCGTGACACTTGATCGCGCACTTCTTCCAACACTTTAGGTAGAAACCCATCCGGGCCAGGTGACTTATTCGTCTTTAGGTCACTGATCTTTTTTTTTATTTCAACTTCAGTGAAGTCCATATCCTCCAGCTTTTCCCCCGAGTAGGAATCCGTCGGCTGGGGGATGGGACCACATTGTTCAGTAAACACTGAAGAGAAGTAGTCGTTGAGGAGGTTATCATTTTCTGCATCTGAGTGCTTTAATGTCCTTTCCTTATTCCTCAAAGGGCCAATCGTTCGACGGATTGGTTTACGGCTGTTTACATATCCAAAGAACTCCTTGGGATTCTCTTTACAAAGTCTCGCCACTCAGGGTTCCTCAGACCGCTTAGCCGCCCTTATGCTGGACTTCACTCTCCTGGCTAGCCTCCGGTATTCGTCAAAGTCACCCGAGATCTTCGATTGCAGGTACACAGTTCTCTTCTCCCTAAGCAGTTGGCCGATTTCTCGATTAAACCACTTTGGTTGAACAGAAGACTGACGGGAGCATTTCAGAGGGATGAAACGCGATTGAAGACTCATGAATGTGGTTTTGAAACTATTACACGAGTCTTCAACACCATCGCACACTTCTAGCCTCGCGTCAGTCAGTCCAGCACAAAGGCTTGCAAAGTCTGCTCTTCTGAAGTCAAGTTTCCTTGATTGACTGGCAACAGCCCTTACCTTCGGGATCTTAATGGGAAATCTAATTAGCTGGTGATCACTGCCACCGAGCTCTTCGCCTACAGAGAGATCCTCAACGATATCATCCTCAGAGGTGAAGACCAAGTCGAGGATATTGTCACCTCTCGTGGGTTCTCTGACCCATTGAATGAGGAACTCGTTGTTGGCGAACTTCAGGAGTAGCGCGCTCTCGCCACAGGATGCTCTGGTTTCCCAGTAAACTTGGCTGTTGAAGTCGCCCATAACGATGCACACTCTGTCTTGAACAAGTTCACCCAGCAGCTAGTACAGTTTCCTGTCCTTCTCAACGGGTTGGGAAGGGGGTCTGTAAAGCACCAGGGTCCTGTATCTGACAGGACCTATCTCTAGGTCAACGCCTAGAAGCTCGTGATTAAATATAATGTTAGAGTTCGTAGATTTGATTGTATCCTTGACTGGCCTATCTTTGTGGAAGAGTTGGTAGCCAGAAACTGTGAATTCGCCTTCAAAGTCTCGGTTTGAGGATTTTAACCACGATTCTGTTATGGCTACCATTTCGGGTTCTTCCGTCGCTACGAGGCCACGGAGCTCAGGAAACTTGTTCTTGATGGACCTCGCATTGAACAGAAGAACTTTCAGGGAGTCCCTGTAATGTAGGACCCCCTATACTCTTCCGTTTCTTGGCTTCTTGGTTGTCGCGGTGGCACCATTTTTGACAACCTCCGAGAAGGTTGTTTGGGGAGTGACTTGGGCGTACTGGCGTTCGTCTGCCTTCCCAATGGGCCGGACACTCCTTTGGGTGCGCTCCACGACATCCTGGATGAAGTTGGGTAGGTAAGCCCTGCCCTTAAAGGAAAGGTGCACCCCATCCCTTTGGTAGAGGTCTTTTCTACCATAGAATACGGCGTAGGGGTCGACAAAAAAGACACCCTCCGCCGTACAGAGAGAGAGAGAGAGAGAGAGAGAGAGAGAGAGAGAGAGAGAGAGAGAGAGAGAGAGAGAGAGAGAGAGAGAGAGAGAGAGAGATAGTGTCACAAAGAATCACAAGGAAAAGTTGTAACTCAAAGGACATTGATGTCCATACCGTGGAGATACTATTTTGGGAAGGCCATAACCTATAACTTAAGAGAAAGCATAACACAGGCGAAGGATCTCCCCTCCCACCTCTCCCACCAGCTTTTGTGGGCACAGAAAGCCGAAACGACACCTGATTGTGATGAGAAAATGTACCACAATCAGGTAATTGTAATAGTAGAGGTGGAACCTATTTTACTTTTTTGTATAATCTACGTTCTATACATAGTCATGGATTACATCGTCCAGTCTAGATTTGAATTGTTCTATAGATGAAGTATTCACCACCTCGACTGGGAGACGGTGCTATGTAGCGCAGATCTTATACTAGAGTGGTTCCCGCAAATACTAGTTTGCCACGGGGGCAAATCCAGCTTGTAACCATGGTTACAGGTCGGATTTGTGTTCAACGTGAACATCCTTCTGTAGTCCATGTTTTCGACACCCCTTAAAATATTAAAGGTCTCTATTAGCTGGCCTCGTAATCGGCGGGTCTCCAAAGACAAAAGCCCCAACTTTTGAAGCCTACGCTGATACCTTTTGTGCCTAATTGAGGAAATTAGCTTGGTGGCCGTAACCTGGGCACGTTTCAGTCTATCTATGTCCTTACGCATTGTAGGGGACCAGAATTGAACGGCGTATTCCAGATGAGGTCTGACTAGAGAGTTGTACACTTTGAGGACAATCTCCTTGTTACGGAACCAAAATTGCCTCTTTACGTAACCAAAACCCAATAGTCTTTGTGCCATTTTTTCTAAATCGGCACACTGGCTGGAAAACTGTAGGTCGCTACTGATTTACACACCCAAGTCCCTTTCCAGGTCCGTCACCTCCAGAACTCTACCTAACAACTTGGAGTCTTCTCGAGGATTGGCATAGCCAATGTGCACCACCTTACACTTGTCAAGGCTAAATGGCATCTGACAAGTCTCCGACCACTCACCTAACCTCTGAAGGCTGTTTTGTAGATTTTCCACTCCTTCGCGTGAGCTCACGCTACCTCCTAATTTTGTATCGTCCGCGAACTTGAATATCGAGCAAAGCAACCCATCGTCTATATCATTTATATATATATATATATATATATATATATATATATATATATATATATATATATATATACATATATATATATATATATATATATATATATATATATATATATATATATATATATATATATATATATATATATATATATGATGAACAAGAGTGGACCAAACATGGAAACCTGAGGTACCCCACTATTCATGGGGGCCAATCTGGAGGCTACCCAGTTTATTCTCTCTCTTTGTCGCCTGCCTGACAACCAGTTCTCGATCCAGCTGGCCACCCTACCTGTAATGCCAGCCACGCAGACTTTGCACATCAACTTGCTGTGTGGCGCCTTATCAAAAACCATCTGAAAGTCCGTGTTGGGAATCCAGGATCAAGTTGTTTGTTTCTAGCTGCTTTACTATTTTATCTATTATCAGGCTCTCTAGCATTTTTCCCACAACGAAGGTCAAACTTATAGGCCGGTAGTTACCTGGGTTTTCGTGCTTTCTATTCTTAAATATGAAGGTCACGTCCGCCGTCTTCCAGTCCTCTGGTACTTCCTAGTTTCCAACGATTCGTTAAAGATCGCAGTAAGTTTTGGAGCAACCTGACCGCTCACTTCACGAAAGACTCTAGGGAGAAAGCCATCTGGACCTGGAGACTTGTACGGGTTAAGTTTCTTTATTCTAGCCTGCACTTAAACTTAGTCTAATATTACTTCACTTAGGTTTTTCCCTTCATTGAGAGACACCCCCGGCCTCAGAGTGGGACCATCTTCTTCCACTGTAAGCACAGAGGTAAAGTAGTCGTTTAACACGTTAACGATAGCCAGATTCAACTGTTGCAAAGCGCCAACGTCATCTCTTATAGGGCATATGCGCTAGCGAACTGGTTTGCACCTATTTACGTGCAGGAATAGTTCCTTTGGGTTCTCTTTGCAAA
This sequence comes from Ceratothoa steindachneri, assembly GCA_963969495.1. NCBI lineage: Eukaryota > Metazoa > Arthropoda > Malacostraca > Isopoda > Cymothoidae > Ceratothoa > Ceratothoa steindachneri. The sequence continues at coordinate 67,368,723 of OZ018324.1, read as the reverse complement.
GGGACGCGACCTGAAGTTCCTCATTGCATTTAGTTTGGCATACCAGTGTTTTAACAGTTTTAATATTTTGTCTATACTGCATGAGACTCTCGTTGCTACCACTACTTCTCCATTTAGCGTAGCTCTTTTTTCTCTTGCGTATTGTCGAGGCAATGCTGCGATTGAACTATTTAGGTTTAACAGATTTTTCATTCACCTCTTATTGGAAAACGAACCTGGACTGCTGGTTCATGTAGCGGTCTTTGAATCTCAGCCAGTTGACTGAGGTACTTTCACCCCTTACATGTTCCATTCGGCTCATCGCATCTCGTAGACCGTTGAAGTTAGCCAGGCAGTAATCGGGTTTGTAGGCAGCATCGCGAGAGGGACTGACGCAAGGAGTGCGTAAGGTGAATAAGTCTGTTCGGTGATCTATACCACCTAGATATTCACCCACGCTTAGTCCAGAGACCATGTCATCCTCAGTGGTGAACACCAGGTCCAACAAGTTCTCACCTCTCGTCGGCTCTTCGACTCACTGTGTAAAAAAGCTATTGTCAGCGAAGTCGATGAGTCCGCTCTCTTCCCAGTCGCACGATCTATCACACCAGTCAACTCCTCAACAGTTAAAATCGCCCATAATCAGGCTTGGGTAATTTTCCACCAACTCGGCGAGTCCGCTTCCTCGGGCTGCCTTTGCGGCCTGTATACCACCATGAGTCGGTATGGGAAACTTCCAAGAGTTATGTCTACTCCTAGGATTTCATAGACACTTCTAACATTACAACCAACCGCATGAAAGCAGTTACGGACGTATAACAATACTCCGCCACCTTCTCGATTGGGTCTATCTGGTGAAATATCCTGTAACCTGGAATCATATACTCACCCTCGAAATCTCGAGTGTGAGTGTGAGCCAGGTTTCTATGATGGCAACTATGTCTATTCGGGTGTCACCAGACAATATGACTACATGTTCCTCTCACTTGTTCCGTATTAACCTAGAGTTAAGGAATAGGCATTTAAGGAAATGCAGGCTCTTCCTTACGGCCTCTATCCTTAGGTGTCTTCCTGCAGTACTGTCGAGTTGTTCTACTCTAAAGTGGGCACATCATCTCAAGTGCCCCTCGAGTCGCAAAGATCTGCCCCGTGAGGACCCAGATCTTCTCCGCCGCTAGAAGGCTCCGTACTCTCCCCAGTTTGAGATAAAGCCTGTTCGCCAGAAACGGGCGCACCGATGTTTATCTCCCTCAGCTCCAACCCTTACGCCTTCTCATGGGAGCCCGGTTCCTCCTCGGCAGCAGAGTTCTCTATAACCCACTCCGCTCGAGGTGAGTTGGATTCACCAGTGACAGGGGGCCTTCACGCCTTCCCTTTCTGATTCTAAGCCTGTTCTATTCCCCAAACGTTCTATCGGTAATGCTCGTGTCACCCTCATCAGCCAGAAGGCGTTCTGGTCGATGAGATCAGCTGGAGCTCTCTTACCTCGGCTAGTGAGGTGGACACCATCCTCTGTGTACAGGTCATCACATCCAAAGAACCGATCAAACGAATCCAAGAATTTGACGCCTATCATTGCACATAGGTGCCCTAATCTCTCATTGATGCCCAGAAGTTTGCCAGTTGCGTCCACAAAAAGATCTGCCCGGCGTCGGTTCAAAGAGAAGTTCATCAAGTGAGCGGTCCTGGTTGGAACTCTTCTCGGGAGCATCCCGACCACGACACGTCTGCAGGTTTTCAACCCACAGTCGTCCACAGCTCTCACAACCGTTTCAAGAATCTTATATATAGGGCCTACCCTACCTCTTTTAAGGTAGAGGTTGTTGCCAGTTACCATCAGGGCAACGATCGAGCTCTCAGAAATCTCAGATTTCTTCGCTTCTACTCTAATTTAGGCGTTTCCCCGTCCAGGCAGGCACTTATCTTCGCACTGGTGCGAAGGCGGGCCACTAGCATGGGGTTGCAGGTTCCTTGCTTAAGAATCACCAATAAAGATGACCCTCGGACATTTAGCTGTAGGCGACAGTTTTCCCTTTCGGGTGCGACTTTTCAGTTTCCTCTTTCTTCTCTATATTTCTCTTCTTTTTTTTCTTCTTCTTCTTTGTCCTATCATCTTTTAACTTCTTTTCTTCTGTTTCTACATTCTCTACTTCTGTTTCTACTTTCTATTCTTTTCTTTCTACTTTATCTTCTTCTTTCTTCTTTCCCTTCTTCCTCTTTCTTTTTTTTATTTTTGGCTCGTTGAGCAAGCAGTCCTGCAGCAGAAGACTCCTGCTCTGACTCGTTGGTTGTATTCATCTCTCCGGAGTCTCCTAGGCACTTACACCTGTCCGATCTCAAGAGGTGAACCCCCCCTTTTGAGAAGAGAGTTCTCCTCTCTCAACTGGTCATGCGGTCGCCAAGACGTGCCTCGGTTTCGCAGAAGTCACAGACACTAACCTCGTCAGTGAGCTCCTTGCAACTCATGCCACCGAAGATTTCGCTCCATCTGTAGACTTTGCATTTCCCGCATGTTAGTTTGCGAAACTGAGGACCATTCTTCTTCGCCATCTTAATTACCTTAACGTCCGACCATATGCATAAAAGTTTTTTTGTGATTTTCTCTCGCACAAGCCGCATCCGCATATTTTCAGTAGGTTTTCGGTCGTTCGGCCAACAGAAAGCCTTTTGACCAAGCACACCAACTCTAAGGTCTCCCCCGCGCCGGACGTCCTTAATCGTGCTGCAGCTCTCAACTGAGCGGCACAAGAGCCCCAGGTAATCTGGTTCTCTGATTTTTCGACAGGGGTGCTTGTGGTGTAACTGTCTTCCTACCAATCCTACTAATCAACCCAAAACGGCCAGACTTGAAGCAAATAGTAAAGCTAAGTGCCCACGACTTAATCCGAGATCTTTTGATGATATGGCAACCAGCAAGGCTCAAAAACTCTTTCACCAAAGAGCAGTTGAGCCTTTATTCACCAAGTAACGGTCACAGGGGGCTGATCAGGCCATTACACGTTAGGAGAAAGCTTCTAAGGGGTTCTTAGCATTTCTCCATTAATCGTACCCCAAGCAATTGAGATCCCTTCAATCTCAGTCTCTTGCAACCTATGAGTGCTCCAAGGCGTTATTTACAGAGGCTCCAAAGACTCTCCTCTCACACAGCATAAGGTAGCTGGTGAGGTCCTTATAACTAAATAACTTATGTATAATAGATGGGTGTTTTTTTGTTGTTATTTTTTAAGACAGTTGAAAAACGGTGGTGAAACTTAACGCTAACAGAATCAATAAAGCTAATAGGAGGATGCTAGGAGATTCATCAAAAAAGTACTAGAGAAGTTTGACAACTCTTTGTCTGGATCGTACTAAAGCTACGAGGGGCGGCCAATAGGTTTTGCAAATCGGTAGGGAAAAACAGAGGAAGGGGAATGGCTGTTGATGGGGGTGTTAGGACAAGTTATGACAAGTCAAGACCTGCAGCCGCACGCTCCTTCCTCGTCTATTTAAGAAACATTAGCAGATCGCAGATCGATAGTCACAAATTTTTCAACAATGGACAAGGTTGAGCACCGCGCACTGATCAAACTTTTGACCAAGAAAGGCAAGAATGCAAAAGAGATCCATGAACGCATGGTTGAAGTGTACACCGATACCGCCCCTTCCTATGCAACTATTGCTCGCTAGAATGGGAAATTCTGCCATGGTTCGTAAGTCCCTTGAAAATGAGCCTCGTCCAGGACACCCGTCAGACGTGACCATCGAGGACAATGTGGCTCGTGTGGAGAGGATCATCCTCAAAAATTGACGGGTGAAGGTCGAAGAAATCGAGCGATAACTTGGAATATCACATGGAAGTGTTATCAACATCATCTACGACAATTTGACCATGACCAAGGTCTCTGCCCGTTGGGTCCGCCCCAAGATCGACTTCAACGTCGTCAAAGTCCACAAGGCCAGAGTTGCACAAGCTGCCCTGCGCGAGTGCGGATTCGAGGAACTCAACCATCCTCCTTACATTCCAAATATGGCCCCTAGTGACTACTTTTTATTCTGCCAGCTCAAGGCTGCTCTGCGTGGACGCCGGTTTGGGGACGATGAAGATGTCCAGCTCGCCGCCCCAGAGTGGATTGAACAGCAGTCGGGAGATTTCTGGTTGTCGCGAATTCGAAGCCTCAGGGACAAGTGGCGCAAGTGCATTGAAGTCGAGGGTAGTTATATTGAAAAATAATACAATACTTTTCCTCATATCTCGTTTCCTTATATCCGAATTGCAAAACTTATTGACCGCCCCTCGTAACTTATTGGCATGGGTGACCCTGCTGGACTAAAAATCCCCCAGCTTAGCTAGCTAAACTCAAGTAGATCGCGCAAGCTCTCTCATCGACGGCAAGGTGGTTGTAAAGAAAGAGAGAGAGAGAGAGAGAGAGAGAGGAAGAGAGAGAGAGAGAGATAGGGAGAGAGTAACAAGGAAAAGAGGTACCCTAGTAGACCTTACGATCCATTCAAAGAGGGACCCTTTGAGTGAACACTTGAACAGGCGCAGTCATCTAAAGGGTGAAATTGACGCTCTAGAAGAGTACTCGCACCACACTTCAAGTCTCCAAGCGGCTATTTTTCTAGACTTTATATAGTCTCGACTTGAACTATTCAACATAATTGCTGTTGACAATTTCCACTGGAAGTGCGTTTCAAGTGCCGCAGATGCTTAATGTGAAATATTTCCTACACATATCACGCTGGTAAAACTTCAGTTCAAGTTACGAGTAGTAACCGTGGTTTCTTTTTCTGCCATTACTAAGTTGGAAAGTATCCGTGTAGTCTACATTATCGAAGCCTCGAAGTATTTTAAACACTTCGATATGCTGACCATGCAGTCTCCGGGTTTCCAACGAAAACATATTTAGTTCCATTAATCTATCAACGTAACTTTTGTGTCTGATAGAAGGAATCAGTTTGGTTGCCTTGGCTTGCACATGTTCCAATCTCGCAATATCCTTTTGAAATGAAGGACTCCAAAATTGTACGGCATATTCCAGGTGCGGTCGGACAAGTGAGTTGTACAAACACAGTACAATCTCCTTTTTCCGATATCCAAACTGGCGCTTTATGTAGCCTAACATCCTTTGTGCCTTTTTCTCCGCCTCAATGCATTGTTTCGAGAACTTGAAGTCAATAGTGATTGTTACACCCAAGTCCTTCTCAGTGTCGGTGGATTCAATAGCAGTGCCCTTAAGGATATTTTAAAATGGGGATTTAGGTGGCCGATATGCATCACTTTGCATTTGTTCACATTAAAAGGTATTTGCCACGTGTCTGACCATTCCCCAATCTTCCCAAGATCTTCCTGCAGGTGGGCAGTCTTTCCATCCTTTGCAACGTTTATACCAAGCTTGGTATCGTCGGCAAATTTGGAAATATTGGCAACCATGTCATCGTCCATGTCGTTGACGTAAATGATGAATAGTAGTGGTCCCAGGACAGAACCTTGAGGCACCCTGCTAATAACAAGCACCCACTCAGAAGCCTGTCCATTCAACACTACCGTTGCCGTCTGCCATTTAGTCAGTTCTCTATCCAACTTACTACATTTCCGTCTATGCCCAGCGCACGCACTTTCCAAAGGAGGCGGCGGTGTGGTACCTTATCGAAGGCTTTTTGAAAGTCTAAGTAGATAAGATCCACCGCCTTATCCCGGTCGTGCTCACTAAAAACGAAGTAGAAGTATTCCACAAGATTCGTTAGGCATGACTGGTGCCTTCGGAACCCATGCTGGGAACTCCTCAATCGCAAGTTTGACTCTAAATATGACGTCATTTTGTCCACTAAGATGCTTTCCATGATGTTACCGACTATTGAGGTTAAGCTAATAGGTCGGTAGTTCGACGGCTGCCTAGGGTCTCCCTTTTTGCAGATAGGAGTCCTCTCCGCTTCACACCAGTCTCTAGGAACGCATCCAGTCCGGATTGACATGTTGAAGATTGTGCTCAAATGTCGTGACACTTCATCGCGCACTTCTTTCAACACTTTAGGTAGAAACCTGTCCGGGCCAGGGCACTTATTTGTCTTTAGATCAGTGATCTTTTTTTCTATTTCTTCTTGAGTGAAGTCCATTTCCTCCAGCTTTTCACCTTAGTAGGAATCTGTGGGCTGGGGGATGAGACCACTCTCTTAAGTATTTATTGAAGAAAAGTAGTCGTTAAGGAGGTTAGCATTTTCAGCATTTGAGTGCTTTAATGCCCCCTCCTCATTCACTAAAGGGCCAATCGTGCGATGGATTGGTTTACGGCTATTTACATAACCAAAGAACTCCTTGGGATTCTCCTTGCAAAGTCTCACCACTCGGAGCTTCTAGGGACGCTTTGCCGCTCTTATGCTGGACTTTACTCTCCTAGTTAGCCTACAGTACTCGTAAAAGTCTTCAGAAATCTTTGACTGCTGGTACACCGTTCTTTTCTCCCTCAGCAGTTGACCAATTTCTCGATTAAACCACTTTGGTTGAACGGAAGACTGACGGAGTCTTTTCAAAGGGATGAATCGTGATTGAAGACTAATGAACGTAGTTTTGAATCTATTCCACGAAACTTTAACAGCCTCGCACATTTCTATCATCGCATTAGTCAATCCAGCACGAATACCTGCAAAGTCTGCTCTTCTTAAGTCAAGTTTCCTCGATTCACTATTCGCAGACTCTACCTTGGGGACCTTGACTAAAAATCTAACTAGTCGGTGATCACTGCCACCGAGCTCTTCGCTTAGAAGGAGATCCTGAACGATGTCATGCTCACAGGTGAAAACCAAGTCGAGGGTATTATTGCCTCTCGTCGGCTCTCTCACCCATTGAGTCAGGAACCCGTTGTTCGCGAACTCTAGGATTAGTGCGTTCTCGCCACAGGTTTCTTTCGTTTCCCAGTCAATTTGGGTGCTGAAATCACCCATGGCGACACACACTCTGTCTTGTACAAGTTCACCCAGCAGCCGGTACAAATCCCTGTCCTTTTCGACGAGTTGGGTAGGGGGTCTGTAAAGCAGCAGGGTCCTGTATTTGGCAGGACCTATGTCTAGGTTAACACTTAGTAGCTCGTGGTAGGATACAATGTTGCAGTTCGTCGATTTGAGCCTATCCTTGAAATACAACATCACACCGCCAACCTCTCTGTCTGACCTATCATTTTGGAAGAGTTGGTAACCGGAAATCGTGAATTCACCTTCAAAATCTCAGTTGGAGGTTTTTACCCACGACTCCGTTATGGCTAACATTCAAGGTTCTTCGGTCGCTACCAGGACACAAAGTTCAAGAAACTTGTTCCTGATCGACCTCGCATTAAAAAGAATTTTCAGGGAGTCCCCGAATGTAGGACTCCCT